>CM021697.1:20171310-20182776 GCA_011074415.1 Stictonetta naevosa | reverse complement strand
TATTTTATTTTATTTTATTTTATTTTATTTTATTTTTTTTCCCAAATACCTCACGACATCAGTCACCAAATCTTAAAATATGAGAGAATGAATGCATGTTTAAGACCCCATGCTTTTATTATTTGTCTATCACTTAAATCATAGGTGCTCCAAGATGAGATAAAAGTAAATTTTGTAGTGGTATATTAATGAATCTGCCCCAAACAATTATCTTAAAATGATGAGGATATAAATTAAATTCTTCTCTACTGTTTTGGAGGAATCTTCCACTCAATTCAACTGTCAAATCAAGTCAAATGTCAGCATAATTGGTTGCAAAGTAGTCCTTAATAAGTCCTTAGTAATCAGTATTTCATCTGTCATTCTAATTTAGTGTGACTGCAATGTTCATAATTATAAGAAGTTTTAGAGCTGTAGTTAACAACTGGAGAGGCAGGGGGGCCCACAGAATGCTTCGGTGAGCTGTCAAGAGATCAGAAACATTTTAAAATTTGAATGTGCTTTTAACCACTTTACTGTGTAAAACGAGTATGTTAAATGTCATCTTTAAAGGCATCTCTGTGTTAATAGCATGGACCCAACGATATGTGAATAATACAATAATTTGCTGCCATTTTACTAAGTGATATGATAATAGTGCTGTGCCATTACTTGGAATACTTCTTAATAAGTGCTAGTGGATTAAATATCAAATGCCCTATTGTTCTAACTAAACAACATATCCATCAATTTTCTGATATTTTTATCCAAAAGAAAAGAAAAATTTAAATGTTACCATAGTGTTCCTATAGTAACAGTTTTGAATGGAACACATTCACTGTGCTGATAACAGGAGAAAACAAAATAAAACAAACATTGCTGAATTAACATAATAGGCATTAAATGGCAGGAAGAGGTGCTTGTGTGACCTTGGAATCCCCAAGTGTCTTGCCTCTTATTTAACTCAGCTTTAATTTGGGGAAATAAAGTGTAGCATTTAGAATAATCTTAAAGAAGGTTACAGATTATTAATTTATAGGACTGACTCCCTTTCCTTTCTTCTGGTATTATTTAACATGATTAACAATTGCATTTGATAGACAATTCCAGTAGAACATGGAACTGTACTTCCTTGTATACATTTCCATGGCACCTAGAACAGAAATATTCAGTTGCCACATTTTGGTGAGATTTGCTAATTTATAGCTGAGCCTTCTGGCTATTTTAGAAGGCCCACTCAGCACACCTTCTTCAGTGTTTTGGATCTGGGACTAGCTGGCTCCAAGCAGCCTGAGTGAATATTAATAAAAATGTACTTCCTATGGGAAGATAGGGAGGATTTAGGAGTTGGACTCAATTATCCTTGGGGGTCCCTTCCAACTCAGATATTCTATGATCTATATGACCCAGCTCAGACCTCCCAAAATCTCTAACCTTTTAAGGTTCAGGAGGAAAAAATGGGTTCTAGGGTATATCTGCCTACTTGCAGATGAAGTAGATCACTCCTTAGAATTACCTGCTCTTTCCATTAACTGGAAGCTAGATAGGATGAACTGTACACTTGTCTGTAATCTTTGTGTTGCCTCGATAATATCTGTGTTGGTCCAAGGGATACCTTAGTTTGCCATTTGAATAGCTTCAGAGTAGCTACTGCAAAGATTGCTGGGAACATGTCACAGAAACATAAGGGTTTATGCACATAATTTAGATTAGGCTACCTTTGACTGGATAGAGTATGATACAGTAAAGAGAAGTATCTCTATCATCATTAGAGAAAGATGCAGAATGGATAAATTACGCACCAGCTTTTGTTTCTGTTGTTGTTTTAATCTGAGCACACTTCGCTGACACTACTGACAAAAGCTGGGAGAGCTGGGAGAATTTCTTCTTCCAGTTAATATATTTGGTTCATTGCAACAGATTGAGTGATACGTACAATGTATTAAAGAAGTTATTGCTCTATACATATCTAATTTATTTTCAGCATTCAGAACATACATTCTGTGTTGGAGGTTGATTTTAAACCTCATTGGAATTTCTGAAAAGAAAGAATAGTAGTAGATAAATGAGAAAAGTCTGAAGAGAAAGATTCAACTGAAGCAGGATCATGCTATAACTGCAGTACTGACACAAGGCAGATGCTACAACCTGTGAAGGTAGAAGGCATATTTTCAGTACTTTCTCCCTATAATTTACAAATTTTAAGTCAATCTTAAAAAGAACTTTCCACAGTTAAAAGTGTAGACACAGTGACTTTGTACTTCAGCCACATAGAAGTCACAAGTCAAGAATTACAAGCATAATAGTTCAACTTGTCCATTCCTAGGTTGCAGAAAGATTTCATGAAGAACTCAATATATGGTGTCAAGAAAGTACAAGTGATATATTTTCAGTTCTGAGAAGCTGTTTAAAGTGTTCAGTGCAGTGAACTACGACATTTCAAATATCAAACGCTGCAGAAAAAAAGTGATATGTGTTGTTCCAAAATCCAGTAATTATATATCATCTTTGTTTTGAAATATCAGAGGAAAACACAACAAAAATCACAGCCAACAAGAACAACACCACCAAAAAAACAAAACTACTCCTTACTTTCCTATAATCATTTCTAACATTAAATATTAGAGACGTTTTTATAGATAAGCAAAAAAACATGAATTTCTGCTCTGACTCTGGCCACATATGTGAATCACAGCAATGTGAATCATACTGATTAGAGCTATGGATGAGCTGTGAAGATACTGAGATGTCCTGCATAAGAGGAAGAACTTCCCCTTTAAAATCTCATTCAGCTGCTGCAGTAATAATGGTAATGATGAGAGCATACAAATCAATGGTTGGTGTAATTATAAGCAGAATCAATTTTATCTCTTTCAGTCTTCAAAAATTCCTAGAAATGCTTGTTCTAAATTCTGTTTAGTCCCTCTAATTTCTGTCAAATAGGCTGGAAAACTAAAATTAAGCCATTAACTACACTAAAATATTTAGTGTAGTTATAATATTTGGGGCATCTTTTTATGCTTTCCAACAGTAGGTCATGTTTCCATTCGAGAGCTGTCAGAGCAACTTTAGAACATATAGAGAAGAGCAATAATTTTAGTGCATTACAGAACTCCTTCTGCTCCAAGAAAAAATCTCACAGATTGTAGAATACACTTATCTCTAAAAAGAAAAAAACAAACAAACAAACAATAAACTTTCTGTGCTTTACTTAAAAGATTTGACCGCTTTTTTTAGACATTATGGGAAGTGTTTTAGTTTTCCTTGTAAAGCCAAATACAAATGACACAGTTCAGAAATTGAATCAGATTTAATTGCTTTTGGTGCCAGATAGTATAAAGCTGTCAAGTTTATGGCATTTTAGAGTAGATGTTTCTTTCAAGCTGGTAATATTATCATGTGAAGCCATTTTTTCCTGATTGTCAATATATCTATGCAGACATTATTGCACAGAAGGCAGTGTGGGGCAGAGTCAGTGTGGCGGGGCTCTATCCATACAAAGAACAGCTGGCAGTTGAAGAATATAATTTCTATTCTAACACTGCTCTGATGCTGTATAGGAATTCAGCCAAAGAGGCCTACATTATACTACTTATTTTTTTGGAGACTAATCTGCAGCATACAACTTCCAGCTGTGAATCTGAGATTCTATCTGAGATGCAAAAACAGGAAAAGAGAACAAGATAGGAAAAATCCTCAAGTGTGATTTTATATTCATTAGTTTGATGTGTGGAAAGTGTTATTCCCTAAATCAAAAATTTCCCTAAATCAAAAAACAACCAACCAACCAAAAATCTTTAAAAATCAATAGCAAAAATACCTCCTCCAGGTGTCTATGTTGTTTAGATATAAAAAGTCAAGAAAAGATTACTCCTGTAGAGATTGTTAGCTTTCTCCTGAACTTTCAGATCAATTTTAAATTTACTAAGCATGTTACTGTTTTGTTTTATTTGAAAAATTGATATACAACGGGTTCTTAGTATTCTGGAAACTGTGACACAATTTAAATATTTTTATGAATGTTATTCAAGCTAAAATATCATCTATTTTATCTCAGACAAATAGATACTAACTAGTTATCTATTACAGATTTATTTATTTATTTATTTATTTATTTATTTTTCTGTAGAGGTTGCATATCTCTCTTGTGGCACACATTTTATTTGCCATGTCTTGTGATTGGAGTGGTCATATTTATGCAACATTTTACATGGTCAGAATATGAAGGGATCATTTTTTCCAAAATAAAAATAATAAGTCACAGGAAACAGAAAAGCAATCCTCCAGTCCTTTGTGGTGATTCATGCAAGTGAAAGGCTGTATTTGAAATAATTCTTACTGAAGCCAAGAATATTTTTATGGTCAGAACATAGCCCACACAGTTCTCAATGTGAGATTGTTTTGCTAGATTTTATGCTATATAAAACGTCAGTGCTGTAGAAACACGAGCCTCTTACAATTAACACCACGTAATATTTATGTACATTTTCTTTACCTATGGGTTAGTCAATTCCTTTTTTTTTTTTTTTTTTTTTTTCTGAGACAAAATGAACCATGGTTATGTAATTAAGAATAGTATCAGAGTGCAGATCTTGGGGTGTGTGAGCTTTCAAGTACCTTTATGACTTAGAAGTCCCTTATCTTCAGTCTGAGGTTTTGCATGCATTTCTGCATTGTTGATCTTTGAAGGTAATCAGGGTGATGCAGTGGATTACTGACTATTAAAATGGCTGTCACTGGTAGAAGAAGACATAAGCAAGATATTTTTAGGGATGTTTTTGTTCATTCTCAATGTTTATGGACATAACTGTAAAACTGCTACAGTGCTGGGATCCTGCATGTGATTTTCTGCCTGATCACATGATCACATGGCCCCACCATCTAGGGCTGTGAGGTGGGACTGGGGCCCCAGGATATACGATAGCAATGCAGGAACGTGTAAGCTGTAAGCCATTTGTGGGGGAACAAGAAGGGACAGGTTTTGTGTGTTTTGAGGTGAGCATATGGAATCTGGCCATTTGTAGGGGACAGTTTCCAAAGTGGCTATCCTAGCATCCACTGGAGTGACTGTTCTGGACTCAGGCCTGAAAGTCATTGCTGCCGTGCTTGATCAAAAGAATGATAGGATCATGGGACAGTTCAGGCTGGATGGGACCTCAGGAGGAACCAGCTTGAAGTCAGACCCAGGTGGTTTATGGCCTTATCCAGCCAGATCTCGAAAATCCCTGAGGATGGTGAGAGACTGTACAACCCCTGTGGAGAGCTTCTTTCAATCCTTGACCATCCTCATAAGAAAAATGTTATCTAGTCTGAACATCCCTTGTTCCAACTCATGCACATTGCCTCTCATTTGCCTACCATGTCCCACTATAAAGGGCCTGGTTTGTCTTCCCACAAGGTCCCTGCAGGTGCTGGGGGACTGCTGTTTGTTCTATCCACAGCCATTTCAGCCCCAGACAGGAGAAGGCTACCTCCCTTGGTCTCTCCTCACAAATGCTCTAGCTTCCAGCCATCATGAAAGCCCTGTGCTATTGATGTCTGTCTTGTACTGGGCAACCAAACCTGGGCTCAGTGTTCAAAGATGTGGTCGAAGGAGGGCTGAGTCAGAGGAGATAATCCCTTGATATGCTGCCTCTGCTGATGCAGCCCTGTAGGCTGTTGGCCTTTGCTGCCTGGGCACTGCTGGCTTTTGCTCAGCTTGCTGTCCATAAGAGAAATTAAACAACAACAACAACAACAGAGAAGTGTAAACTAGGTTTCTATTTTTAACTAAATAGCCTATTTTTATTGGGGTCTTATGTTACCCAGCTGTCACTTTTCCACTACCTTTGTGAAGACTTTGCTGGTTTCAAGAAACCATATGAAGAAAGGGTAGAAACAATTTTCTTTCCAGATCACTCTTAATCTTCAAACCAGCTCTGCTGTTTGGACCCTTGATCTGGACTCAGCAAGAGGAATATCAGTCACAACAGTCCCCTATGTTATTGTAGATTTATTGAGACCAGTTATGTAATGTTTTATATTCCAGTGCAATTAGTAGGAGTATTTTCATTTTATTTCTTAAGACTTCTATGTGTGACTGATATGGTTTTCCGATATTTTGTACAGTTTCATGTGCCTCCTTCTGGGAAAATTGACTGTGTAGCAGTAAAAATTGCTAGCATGTCTGTCAGCCCAACCAAGTGTTTGGGAGATGATCATTTTTATTCTTCTGAATGACCTGGGTTGTTTATCACAAGCTTTTAAGACTTCAAAGGAAAAATCAATATTAATCCCCTGCTGAAAACTAGAAGCATCCATTTTGTCAGTGGGTCCAATCTGCCATATTTGACGCAACTGCCAGTGTAATAAGAAAGCCTCATTAATACCAATGAGGGTGGATGATTATCTGCCTTTTTAAATGATCATGTCCTGAGTTGCTTAATGTTCACATTTTGGAGAAGAAAGTTTACACTATCATATTTCATGGTTTGGACACAATTATAACTCTATTTTTTAAAAATTAAAATCCTGTTGCAAAATGAATTTAAATTTCAACACAGCACAGGATAAACATTATTTTAACTCTGTGTTTTACAATATTTTAGCCTCTTGAGACTATAACATATCATAGGGTACAAGCTTCAGATATTGTTTTTGCACACTTATGAAATCTCCTGTTTCTTAATGTGATGTTTTGTTTGTCTGTTATGTCAGCTTCTTTTAGCTCTTCTGGGGAAGGGGAGAGGTTTCTTTTTCTTTTAGGAATAACAATACAGATTATAAAGTAATCCATGAATGTTTATGTCTTTTTATTTTATAATTTATTTTAGCATAGGTCAAAAATGTAAAATAAGCTTAATTAAACATACACATAAACAAATACATAATACATAAACATAAACATATACATAATATATAAACATAAACAAATTAAGGTGTATGTTTCCACTTTAATATGAAATTTCTGATTTTGATGCCTTCAAACTCAAATGAAAAAACTATTTACTGGAAATTACCACACTTAGTTAACTATATGCAAGGCAACTATAATCTTTTAAAATAATTATTTGTTAATCTCATAATTAAGGGAAAAGCTAGAATATGCTTTATTAAAAACCTATGAATTGTGTGGCTCACAGTGCAAAAAATCAAATCATAGTACCTGGAGTAACATACTAGGTTTTGCTGAACTGTAATAAGGTCATTGATCTAATCTCAAAGAAACTAATTCCTTAGCACATATCTGCATCCTCTTTCTTTGATTCCTTTTTAATATTTAAACAAGTTTTAATAAAAAGACATTAAGAAAATTATGGTGAGCTGTAATCAAGTCTTATGAAGCATTGCAGTGAAACCATTTTGAATTAAGATGAGCTTTTGTCCTTAAAGCATCATGTTGAATGTTTTTTTTGTTTGTTTGTTTTGTTTTTTTTGGGGGTGGGGAGGGACGGAAGGGACTATTTTTAAAAATATTATTTATATCTTGAACTTACATTTTTAAATCATATCACTGGAAAACAGCACTTAGTGTGCTACTTTGCAGGTAAACTGATATTTGTTTGTTCTTCATGTTTAAGAATGTTTTTAAGACCTTTCATGCTATTCTAGAGGCAGGAAAACTATTATACTTTTTATAGGTTTTCAATCTGCCTTGCTTATGCTCAGCATATAATGAAATACCAGTTTCAAAAACTGCTTAGTATGTTCTGCTGGAAGAAAGGACTATTGCATATTTTCAGTGGAGTAAAGTAGGTGGTAGAAAACTAAAGAAAGCCAGAATCTGATGTGAAACACAGACTCAAGTACCTGTTCAATATTTGGCACTCTAGATCTATGTATTTTTATCAAAGAAAAAGGATCACATCCTTTTCTTTTACAGAATTCTGAAATGTTTTTGTAGTTGGTAAGACAGATCATTTGGTTTCATTTTTTTTCCCCTTTTTTATTTTTAGAAAAAGAAATCAATGCTGTAATCAATCAGAGAGGCACTGACTGATTCCTCTGGCAGTCCCCTAGAACTAGGAGTTGATGAGGTCAGATAAGGACATGACAGACTGTCAGTGTTGGATAAACCATTTCTCTTGGGTGGATTAATACAATATTTGTAGCTGCAAGGAAAGACTGCCATTTCTGAGTGTTTCTTGAAGGGATTGGGAGGAGGGTCAAGTAAAAGTTATTTCAATCAGCTCTATAGTCAAATTACCAGTCAGTTAGGTGACCTTAAGTCAGTCAAGATGGAAAAAAAATAAAAAATAAATAATAATAATAAAAAAAACAACAAAAACTAAATCAAATGTAATTGTGAACTTTTGTCTTTAGTGGATTTTGTCATGCCCTCCTCTGACTTCTGGCAGTCTGTTTTTCACTTGACAATTGTCTACTTTCCAATTATGTAAGCATTGTGGGAACTATGTCAGTCGCTCACATCAGCTGTAGGCTCCTCACTTCCCGCATAGACTGCCTATTATGCCATAAAATATGAAGAATATATATTAAACACAAAGTTATCTTTACCATCTTCTGTCTTTGGATTTTTACAAATAACAATGACAATAAAAGGCCAGAATCATCTTCCTCAAGTCATGACAGAACCTTCTCAGAAGTCACATCATCTGTTGAACCCTCTCACAGAAAAAAAAAAAATGCTGGAGGGCAAATGGGAGAAGGCTTTTATAAAACACTGGCTAGACAGTAACAGCTTTGCATTCCAATTGACCTTTATTTATAACATTTGCCCATTTATTTATGTGTGACAGTAAGAGAATTACCCAGTGACAAGCCAAAATCCTGCACTCATATATGCTCTGTGGAGATGAAAGTCTTGTTGAGGTAGGGGAGTTGAGCTGAGGTGTTAGGAAATGGAGGTTATTGCTGGGCTGTTAGCCATCAGATCTGTGTCAATTATGGTGTAGAACCTCGTTGTCCCTGGTTCAGTGAAACCTCCTAGCTAGTGGGATATGATTTTATCCTCAGCTATGTAGTGAAACAGGACATAGAAGAAGTAGATCACCTCTCACTCTATAAGCAGGTGTCACAGTTCTGGTGTTGTGTAAATGATGTCTGTAAGCACTTCTTATTCTTTCTCATTGGTGAGGTTAAAGCATGTGCTGAGGGCTTGGCAGAAAAGCAATGGATTTAGGCAGTTGGTTTTCTGAGATATATTTTTACACTGCTGAACTGGAGTCTTGCTGAACTGAGAATGTTTTGCTTAGAGAGGAGACTTATTAGATGCCTTCACTATACTATTACAATGTCTCCCACAAATGTTTGTCCACAAAACACTGCCCTGAATTACCTCATTTTATGCTTAGAAATAAAGATCAAAAGGAAGCAACAAAGTGTGCATCTAAGCTAGGTGTTTACATTTCTTTCTCTGGCCATAAAGAGAGACAAAGGGAAATTAGATTGTTTGGCACCAGACATGAAGTATGGTGGTGTGGAAACCCTTGCCAAAGTGGTGGTGGTGGTGATTTTGTTCTTCTACCAGGAACATCTAAAATGTGGAGGGAAATATCTAAAAAACCTCTCACAGTCAACAAAAAAGACACCTAAAGAGGGTGATCTCTCTTATGCTACAACATCTTATCCTAAATTAAGTTGGATGAATCGCTCTCTGAAGATAACTATTTCCCTGATTAATGCAGTGAGATGAGTCCCAATCTGAGTCTGACTTTACCTAAAAAAAGCATGCTTGGCTTCAGCTAATTGTAGCTAAATATACAATGCCTCCATTATCTGAACATTCCCCAGGCATCATGGTTAGTTACTATGTACCAGTATTTTTAACTGTATATATGTTGGCTTAATCTAATGTCTAATTATTTTTACTAACAAAATCCTCTGATGGACAAGTGGGTTTGACTATCCTTGGAAAACCCTCTTTGGTTGAGGTGCCTTACTTCAAGGACTGTCTACTTCAAAGCTCACATACCTCACATTTATCTCTTGGATGCATTTGGATATGAGTGAATTACAAAGATCAAAAAAGTTTGTACGAAAAACCCACTAAGAATCAAGAGCATCTGAAATTCTGTGTCATATTTTATCCCTGAAACCATTCTTTTTTTCTCTCTCACTCGGAGGTGCAAGATGGATCACTCCTGCAGAGGTCATTGATGACCTTCAGAATAGCATTTCTTTTACATTAAGAGATGAATTAAAATACTGCCTCAAATGTGGTTAAATGTCTTAACTAAATATAGGGAGGAAACACACCCTTCTTTGTCAGCTAGAATGAGAAGTAGTTTCTAGTAAGTGACAAATTACACGAGCTGATCTAAGTAGCCCAGCAATGAGGAAGTTCGTGTTACAATAAGAGTATCTGATTATAAATCAGAAGAGTATTTTCTGCCTGTCCCTCTCGGTACTATAATTTTGCTGCTGTCAGCCTTTCCTTCAAGAACTGAGCTCTGAGCTGCCCTAGAGAAAAGGGTTATGCCAATACTAATGAGAAGGGTAGGAATGTTTGGGAGTAACTGGGGAATAATTCCTTTTTGTTTTGTTAGCTAGTGAAATAATGGCAATAAAGATAATGTTAATGAGGTACAAATCTTCCATGCATTAGTCCTATTTGACCTTGTCTAATGAAGAGCAGACAAATCCTCTTGAAAACTGAGATATGGAGATTGCTCTGAGACAGTGACCACCCCAGTGGAATAGCATGAGTGATCACACACCAGGATGCAAATATACTGTGCAAATACACAAACTGTGTGTAAAATCTAAACATTATTTTAAGGTTAGTTACATCACATGTAATATCAGAGAAAGAAGCAAGAAGCACTCAGACCAACTCAGCTGCACATCACTGTAAAGCATAAAATCCCCTGCTGAGAGGTACAATGCACTCATTTCTGTTGTTCAGGATTCACAAATCACTTGGGACTAGATTCATTTCAGCTATCTGAGGCATTTAAGTGAACAGAATAGAGAGAAGATGTGAGATGGCATTTTTAATCGTTGGGGTGAGACTGACACTGCCAGCAGATGCATCAGCTTTTTGGAGGGACTATCTCAGTGATAGGACTTACCCTTTTGAGTAGCTTACTTTTCTAGTGTATGATTTTGTGAGCATATCAATCTCAGAACAATGGCTGCGCTGTTTTTGTTGCAGTTCAAGGTGATGGGGTGAAAAGAAGTGGATCAGTTCAAAAATTAAATTACTACACTTATATATTTGACACACAGTAGCAGAGCTGTGTCCTAAATCAATTAAACAAATAAGTATATTAGTATTTTGATACCTTGGCTGTGTGTCCTTTTTTGTATTTGTGGTCTCTTTGGCACAGTAGAGAAGTAATGTCGGAGTCATTACAGTGATACTGCATACTCTAAAGATTCCTCTCAACAGATAGATTTCTTTTGATAGGATGTACTGGCTTCATGATTGCTTTGTCTCTTTGTCTTTTGCAGTTACAGAGAGTCATTTGTACAAAAACAGAAAAACAGAAAAAACAGATCTTCCATCTTCCTTTTTTTTTTTTTTTTTTTTTTTTTTTTTTTTTT
>CM021697.1:20121349-20171210 GCA_011074415.1 Stictonetta naevosa | reverse complement strand
TTTAGGCACATATAAAATTTCATTTATTTATTTATTTATTTGGCATTTGGCATGTGGGAATACTTTCTAGTTGAAGAAATAGAGAGGTTGGATAATCCCTTGCCATATCTCCTAAAGTCTGAATTCTTGATTAAACCTTGAAATTATGAGGGATTGTCATTGAAGTGAGCAATGGGAGCAGCAAAGTGGCTTCACCAAATTTCCCTAAACTTTGTGGAATTTATCATGAGCACAGATGGTTTTAGCATACACTTGGGGAAACACTGCAACGATTTTTAAAAGAAAATGTTGAATAATTGCACCTTTAAACCCTTGGGGAAAACAATATCCACTGAAAATTTTAATAAGAATTTTAGTTCCAGATAAAATAAGAGCATTAGCCTATGCCCAGTGCATACTTAATTGCTGCTTCTTTTCTTGGCAGAGAAAATAATCTATTTAAAAGGGTAATTATGAGCAAAGAAAAGTAGAAATCAAGTGCTAGAAGAGAGCTAACTCGTAAGTATGTCCTGGTCAAAACTTTATTCCCTTAAAGTCCCAACTATGGCTTTTAGCTAATTCTTTGTTATTGGCCAGGGCTTGCCATATCACCATTTAATAATATAATATTGTAGAATAAGGAACAGAGAAATGCCAATCGACTTACAATTGTATTTCAAGGGTAGTAGTTTCAAGACACCCTCCTAACCTATTTGCCCTTTAGTAATTTTAGCATCTGCTAAATCAGAAATTTCATTATGCATATTCTTTATCAGTGATTAATTTCAAAAAAGGATATACTACAAAAGGATTTTAATCTTTTGTACATGGCTCATCACATATCTTAGTGTTAAAAGGCAGAATTAGGATAGTGAATAGAATCTTCCAATTATCGCTTAATAATGACACAATTTGAAGAATGAGTCTTGTGAGAGGAAATATTTTAAATCTATATGACACTTGAAAATTGCTTTAAGTTACTTCATGCATTTTGACATATGAAATTCTTCTTGGGGCACAACAGATGAAAAGAAATATTACATTAAAAATTCAAGGAGCTTATTGTTTCATTAAATATTTACCAGCCATTCAAACTTCAGTGGATTTACTCTGCAACTGAACAAGACACCTTAGGGTTTACATCTGTAAATCTTTGTGCTAGTGCCTACCAAAAGTTATTAAACTCCAGCCTTTACCATGGTTGTAAGCTTTTTAATAGATGAATTTAGAGTGCAGATGTTCTCCTGTATGTTTTAATGGCTGAGATAATAAAACCAGACCTTTTAGATAAAAATTAGTACCCAAATGCTTGAGCTAAGCAAAAGTTATGCATACACTATATTTAAATCATAACAAAAATATGATAAGCATGTGCATGCCATCTGTCACTCACTGTCAGTGTCACAAACTCCTCCTTAGAAAGGGGAGAAGAGAAAACTCTGGAAAGGAGAGAAATGTTTTCTCCAAGGCAGAATTTTTCATATAAGGTTATAAAAAACTGGCTAAATATCTTAACTTTTTGGCTCAGAATATACTTTAAAATTGTAGACAAATATACCACATTTGCTTCCTTTAAAATATATTTACATCTAATTCCTTTTCTTATCTAGAGGCTCCAAGGATTACACTCACCTTGCAGGTTAACATCAGATGGTATGTTTGGGCTGAAAATACTCTTCAGGTGTATTAGTTATACCATGTGCATAATACTACATAAGCAAACACGTGTAATCCTGGGGCTGTTTCAGTGATGTTAAGAGTGATGTAGTTTGATTAACTGCAGAAAATGATCTCCACCACATTAGGGTCTAACTCTGAATCTTTCCATATATCTGTCAACTACAGAACTGTAATATTTATTTTAATAAGTGCATTTTTCTATATGTTCTGTTCTTTTTGTCATTTTCATTATTGCTGCTGGGTCTCAAGTTCTGGGAGTCATATGCCATGGAAAATCACACTGCTTTACTTATAAAACATAATAAAAGTCTCATAGTAGACCATAACATACCCTATTCTGTCAGTTTTTGTCTTCCATCACTTCTGCTTTCACCCTCTATTGCTTGACACATTAATATAAAACACCTTAATATAATGTGGAATACTGTGTATAAATATTTAAGATGATCTCCAGTTATATAAGCATTTCTTGTTTCAATTGTTGGAGAATTACTTGGTATTGACTTGAGGTAACTATTCTTTATTGAAAAATAACTTTATTTTTCATGAAATCAGACATGATGAGGAGTGAAATGAGCTGAGCTGAAAATCACTTTTTTCTTTGTGAAAAAGTTTAGAGGTTTATAAATTCCTTAGATACTTTTCTCCAGTCTTTTCCAGAGATTTGGGTTTTCAGCCAGAGGAATTTTGGAGATGAAATGGTCTGTTTTCTGAAAAAGTTTCATTGGAAACTTTTAAGACAACTTTAGAAATAATTTCATTAAAAAAAAAAAAAAAAGTGGAAAGTAAGTGCTGCTTTTGGAGAAATACAGTTACAGCTGGGACAATGAGAGAGTATCCAGAGAGGAAAAGAGCAATCATTACACCAGGATTTGTGGCACTGGGGAAAAGTAATCCTGTAAGTTCCCTATGCATATGTAGATAAGCATAGCATCCCCATCAGCCATGCACAAAAATCAGATTAAAATGGAAGGAGAGAGGAGAGTCTGATATAGCAGTAAAGTCTGGAGAACAAAACCGCACAGCAGGTACTAGAAACCTTCTCCAGTCCCCTGCCCCTATTTGTGTGTGTGTGACTGGCAGGGCTCTGCCTCTTGTCCCCATGATATTATAGCAAAGAATAGACAGCTTTTGAGTGAGTAACTTAACTGAATGTTGGTTTGCCTTCAGTATTGCATCACAGTCAGGTGCAGAAATTATCTTGGTCAGGATCTGATTCTTTATGTACTCTATGACACAGGTAGTATCTCTAATCTTAGTGACGTATGTGGAGAATGTGTTCACTGTTCTGGTGTCTGTTCTGAAACACCCCAAAGCTCTTCAGATATGCCAAATTTTCAGAAGCACTGAGTACTGCATGGTTTCTCTCAGCCTGTACCTACAGGAGATTTGTCCAGCTGTGATACTGCTCTGCTCATGTGCTGAAATTCCCCTGCCCTGCCCTGTCTTCCAGAGTTTAGACGTGCTGTCACCAGCTCATCTTTACAGTCAGAAAAGAACAAAACACCTAATTTTTACATTTAGTGACTCATCTCAGCTGAAGACACATATCTAAAATATATGGACTGAATCACCCTTTGAAGACATGTTTTCTTTTCTTTTTCTATAATGGGAGCTTGGGGAGACAAATTCAGATCTAGACATACTACTTATTGTCATCTGAATTGCCTCAGGGTGATTCCCATTCTTTTACTGGAACAGCTAACATCTATCCTTGGGTCTTGCCCCCAGAGCACATTAAAGCTTACTGTTATTGACTGGTACTCAGGCACAATGCTGGACTCAACTGTGAGTTGACTTAATAGGAGCTTCCTGAGCTGTCATTCTTCATTATAAGGGCTGATATAGTCTGGTGAACTTTTGCCCTGTTTAGTCTTGTCCTGCCTTCAGTCAGAAGTGACTGAAATCCCACCCAGGTCCAGAAGTCCTGCAGAGGCAGAGCCTTCCAGATGCCTTCCAGAAAAGTCTCACATTCTGGGACATATTTCCGCCTTGCTGAAAAATGTTCTCTTTTTATCTTAATTAAGTTTGGTAATGATGGGAGCATGTTGGGGGCAGCAGCACCGTCTTAGTGTCCACAATACACATCGTGTTACAACAGCATTCAGCCACTTTCTCCTAAATGACTCTCCCATGAGCGGCAAGTGGAAGCAGCAGGGTGATGCCGCATCACTTGGCTTCAGGGGTCGCCAATTGTCTGCAGCAGGAATGGCAGCAAGAACTCCAGTTGTGTGAAAAGTGCTAAGCAGGAGCAGTTATCATAGCTGTGTTTCTGAATCTTTGTTTCACAGCTGCTCTACCAGGCAGTCCATGGAAATGAAAATGTTGCCATAACAGTTCTGTCCAAGATGATGAAAACTGTGATAAATTGCATGGATTACTGGGTAGCCTTTATCAGTTTATGTAGTAAGACCTCAGTTTTTCTCTTCTCCCTCTCATTTCAGCTAATTTTTGGCATGCGCACAATGATTCTGTTTCAATAGTCTGCTTAAAATTTCTTGTTGACTTTTCACTCTTGGTTCACATTAGTCGTCTGAATTGTAGTGTGAAATTGGTAGTGATGGGGACTTTCTTTCAGGGCAAGTTTTGGAACTGTAATCACATTTTCACCTCATCATGTCTTCATATTCTCACTTTTGCAGTGTGCTGGCCCCTGGCAGTTGATTCATCATGCGTCCCTAAGCACAAACATGGACTGGGACATAGAAAGCAATAATAGAGTAGAATAAATCTTATTACAGCCTGATGTCTGGGGGAAAAATATCAGAGAAGGCATGCCAGCTGTGAATGTAAATGTATTGTATGGCTTCTGGTTTGTCAGCTCAATGGTGTAGTTGTGAATTTATTGAGTCTAGGTTTTGAAAAATGCAATGCTAGCTGCTTTGGTCAGAATCAATACCAGTCAACAGAATGAACCAGATTTAACTGGCCAAATGCTCTGGCAAATCATTTAATGTCTGAACTCACTGAGATGCTGTATGGGTTGCTCACAGTAAAACAATATTTACTGATTTAAACTGGATTATTAAGCACATGCTAGTTGCACAGGCACGTTTAATATTTTTATTAGCATATGATGGCAAGAATATGTTATTAAAAATTGAATGAAGACAAGAAATTAGCAGGCAGTTCTATGCAGTTATTTATATAATTATTCATTTGTTGTTTTTGTTATTGTTGTTTTTCTCTCTGCACAATTGCATGACAAGACCTACAGCATTTCCATGCATGAATAACAGTGATTTATTGAAGAACACACTTGTTCTAATCATTTTTGATACATCTAGAAATCTCACATGAAAAATTGTATTTCCAAAGTGTCTTGAAATTGTTCACAATTATCAAAACCCTTTCTGTTGAAAATTCCCATCCCTCAATATAGAAGTATCATAGATGGACTTAGTACTAGACATAATATAAATGCAGGTAGAATGGCTAACAAAATGCTAGTTTGCTACCTATGTATATAATGCTGTATCTCTCTGAGATGGTAAAAATAAAATCAATGCAGTCCTTACATGTAATATTTATCCTCAAGAAAAATGATTCATACTATAATTCACTACCTACGGATATATAAGAAGTTATAAGATTTAAAAAAGAAAGCTATATTCTTACATCTTACAAATTGTTATATTTTGCTTTGGAAAGCATAAAAAGCAAAGGGCTAGCTCTCCTCTCTCCACACAAACCAGTATTTTATGTGGGTTTGACAGGAAACTATAATACCTAAATTACAAAGGAGACAGACTGCACAAAAAATGTTAATATAGTTGAGATCACAATGTTTTCTGTTTGTGTAAGTAAACATAACTAGTCTAGAATTATACAGAACTAAAATAGCCCTATTAGGAATATTTAGTCCTTTTTTTTTTTTTTTTTTCCAATTATAGTATTTGTTATTATTTTTTTCTTTATTAGCAATTTCTTCACTAGTTTGGGTCTCTGAAAGTACTTATGCAGCAAATGCAGAACACAAAAATGAACACAATGGGCTAACAAGTCACATAAGAAATACATGGAGCTCTTGGAGAGAGACCAGTGAAGGGCCACAGAATAGATTAAGGAGCTAGAGAATTTGGCACAGAAAGAGAGGCTGAGAGAGCTGGGGTTGCTTAGCCTGGGGGAAACAAGGGATCTTATTAATGATAGACAGTTAAGAAAGAGACAGTCTCTTTTCAGTTGTGTCTGGTGACAGTAAAAAAGGGTAATAAGCACAAACTGAAGCACAGGACTTTTCCTCTGAACATCAGGAAACATTTTTATTGTGAGGGCAATGGAGCCCTGGCACAGGTTGCTCAGAGAGGTTGTGGAATCTCAAACCACGGAGATATTCAAAAGCTGCTGGAGCATGGTCCTGGGCAACCAGCAGCAGGTTGTGCTCTGCATGATCTAGATGATCTGCAGAATTCCCTGCCAACTTCAGCTTTCCTGTGATCTTGTGATCTGTCCAGCTTTTTCAATTCTAATTTTCTGTCTGCTGTTATGTATGCAGACTTGGGAGAATTCTTGATTTTATAATTTATTACTTTACATGATTACTTGTAGTTATGTAGATTATTTAATTTTTTTTTTTTTTTTTTTTTTTTTTTTTCCCCTGGGAGATTATACATAGGTCTACAGTATTTCTGATGTCTCTGTGGAATCACAGAATCATAGAATACCGAGTTGGAGGGGACCTGCGAGAATCAAAAAGTCGAACTCCTGGCTCCATGCAGGACCACCCAAAAATCAGACCATGTGTCTGAGAGCACTGTCCAAACACTTCTTGACATCTGGCAGGCTCAGTGCCATGACCACTTCCCTGGGGAGCCTGTTCCAGTGCCCGACCACCCTTTCAGTGAAGATCTTTTTCCTGATATCCAGCCTGAACCTCTCCTGTTGCATCTTCATGTCATTATAGAATCACAGAATATGTTTTAGTCCATCTATTTGTGCTTTTTGTCTTTTAGGTGCTTTTAAAAATTTGTTAATCTCTGTCATGTTTTGGAGTTAAAAATGGATTTATGTTTTATTTATTTATTTTATTTATTTATTATTTTTCCCAAAAAATGCTGATATGAAACAGATGCTAGAAGCTACAGGTTAATGTCTGAACATCTTTCATTTTAGAGAATTCAGAAATGCTTTGTGTCTCCTGTGTTGAACATAAATCCTGTTTATCCTAATACCCTTTACAGTGTTTACATTATGTTCTGAATGAATTAGAAAATTGTATTATTTCAACATTTTGGCCTACTGACTCTGAAAACATCTCATAAGGTTATTTGATAATCATTGCAAATAATTCACCTGTTTCTTCTCTAAGCAACAACTCTGTCCTCTAGTATGTTTTAGAAGCAAAAATTTCTAACCATTAATTATGGGTACATGTAAACCTGAGGACCCACTCATGCAAAAAACAAACTTCACCATATACCAGATTCTTTACAAAAGGTTTTTGAATTTTAGTAAGACAAAAGTTAATAATGCTGCATTGTCATTTTATTTCAACCAAAGACAGATATGACCCAGAGCAACAGTGATCCATGCATATGATCCCAGAGAAGATGTAATTTTGTATAAACATCATACCTGGTCCTTAATAATGCATTCAAAGGTACAAAAAATGAAGGAAGCCGTAATGGTAACAGGGTAGAAGGAAGGGTACAACAGAAGGAATGTCCTCAGTGGAGGGGTCTCCAGCCTGGGTGGGAAGACCCAACTGCTAGGAGACAGAAGGGAAGCTACATTGGAAATTCCCATGTTCCATTCCAGGTGGAGGGAGTGGGGTGCAATGTGAGTAATGTAGCTAGATTAGCTGTGCAAAATTTGGATGACTCTGCTTTCTTTAAGATCCTTTCCTTATTTTGTTCATATCTCACCCGTGAAAATTTGGAAAGAAAATGAAGCAAAATGTCCTTTAAAGCAGGTTTTTCAAGTTTTAGGCTGTAACCTGTGTAAAGTCCACTTTAAAATATACCACATCTTACTGGGAGATTTAATCTTAGACTGTGCAACATTAAAATTTTGTGATCAGCTTGTTTAACAAAAGTTGACCGATCTATCTGTTTGAACACCTTAGTTCAGAAACAAAAATGTCTCCTATACAATATCAGTATCTATATACAAAAAGAAAATGAATAGAAGCTATAAATACCTGTTTGGTTTCCAGGATTGTGAAGTATTTCTTCAGGCTCTGCTGATTTAATCAATGAATTAAACAGACTGCATTTGTTTATGGTGGTGATAGTCAGGCTAATGACTGACTCCAGTTGGAAAGAAGCATAAATATTCAGAACAAGAAACACCCAATGACACTTACAGAAGGAACAGTTAATCCACCCACATTAAAAAATGTAGTGATGGGATTTTGAAAATGGCAGCTTTGAAATTGCCATGCAAATTTTCTATATTACTTAATGTGCAACAAAAAAGGACACAGTTATAATTTAAGTAGTAGTAAATAAAATGTGTTCATAATAATAGTTTGCAGAAGTATTAAAAGCATTGTTTTAAAGGGTCTACTCTCCAGTCCCATTTTTTTTAGACATTCAGGTGCAGAAATTTGTATTTTCTATATTATTCATCTGCTGATGAAGCATTATGGAGTTTTCTGATTTACTTGTCAAATGATTAGCCAAAAATTTGTATTATATGTGGTTGCAACAGTTAGGGAGATAAATTAGTAATGAAATTATTTCTGTTTTGGGAAACAGTAACAAACATTTTTATTCACTCTGGTTCAGGTGCCTTTGAAACTGATGCTGTTTTCATTAGGATTCAAGCCAATACTGGATTTGCAAATGGCCAATCAGTCCAGAATTGTTTCACATTGAAATATTTTGATTTCAAAAGGGTCATGTGGTATGGTCAGGCATGCAGCACGGGTTTTAGTCATGGAGGGATTCTTCATCCCCAATGGGGTGTGGGCAGCATTTCCCACCAAGGAGGAATCACAGCTTCTTTGCAGCTCCCTGAGGTCAGCATACAGTGTTGTAGTAGCTGCAGAAAGGTATAGCATTATATTGTACTTGGAATAAACATAGCTCCACAGCTGTGGCAAAAAGTAAGGTTAGAAACTTCTTAGACCTTTCTGCCTGTTCCCTCCCTGCCAATTCTTTGCAGAATATAGACACATGAGATTGTTGGGGCCTGATGGAGTAAAGAGAGGGCTTGACTTTGTGTTAGCAGCTATACATGGGTGCCCACAGGAGAACAGGAATCAAAGGTCCCTCTTTCTAGAAGCAGTAAAACTTCATTCTGAATATCTCCAAATAACTCTGACACCTTTGCTAACATTTGTGGAGTTGTAATGAATAGCAAAAATAATTCAAAGGTATTACCTTTTGCTGGAGGTTTTGGCCATGCACGTGGTGAGAGAGATTAAGGAAAGGACACCCCATGACATGCAGACAGGCTGAGTGGAAGAGGTCCCTCTGCAAATCTTGCCAATCCATCCTTCTGAACTGGAAGCCAGAATATTTTTTGGGGATGGAAGTGTTAAAAAAAGTCTTCAAAATAACTCTTGAAGCTTGGTTTAGTTCCAGTTTCAGAAAAAACTTGGCTTTGAATGGGTTGAAAAATTTGAGTTTACTTCATATTCTCATTTTATTTCTTTTTTCCAGAGAATATACAAATTATCTTTTTAATGAAAATGGTAAGAATAAAACACAAAGACCTTGTGCCCCTGCTCACAGCTTCAAGCCTCTTTTATTATTATTCTATGACAGCTTTTAGTTCTCTTAATGTTTTTTTTTTTCTCAGGGGCTCACATTACTAACCTATGCCTGGTGCTTTTTTGCAGTCTCTTTTCCTTTTCTTTCTTTCTTTTTTTTTTTTTTTTAAAAAATATTTTTATTTTCAGTAAAATCCTTCCAAAGCCACTGGCATATTCAAGAAACAAAAGCCAGTGAAAAGCCTTCTCTCCCCATGGACATTTTTTTTATTTTTTTCTGTGAAGAAAGATATCTGAGTTGAAAACTTCTATATTCATAAAATATATATATATATATTTTTCACAGTTATGACAAAGTTAGGTTAGGGTGTTACACACATAATACACAGGTATTCCAGCTCCCTCATACTCATCACGTAATATGGAGAGAATGAAACACCTCTAAAGAGACATCACAGGTGTCCGTATAGTAGAATCTGTGTTTGAGACTCATGGGATATATCATGAGTGAAATTTGGGATTGATATTCTTTGAGAAATGAAAAAAAATCCTCTCTCCTCCCACAATGTTGAAATGTTTATGTTTTTTTTTTTTTTTAATGGAATCATTCTGTTTGACATTAAATTGTGGTGGTGCTGGAACAGCTCAGGCCTCCTGTGATCTACAGTCTCCATCTCCTACAGTGTGTGTAAGGAGAACATGGTGCAACAGTGCACGATGTGTGTTTTTTTTTGGCTAGCTGATGGGCGAGAATGGGGACCTGATGTGTATGGATACCGAGAGACATCGTAGTACTATAACCAGTTTAATATCGTACTGATGCAGTTCAGTTAAACAAATGAACATGTTTTTATACATGTTCCAACAGAATATTAGAATAATGTAATTTTTCTTAAGAATCAGGGCAGCAAAAGAAGCTGGTACAAGAAAGAGGAGAATAGGGACTTGTTTTGATGGCATTGTGAGACTGGCCTAACAAGCACAAAACATAACAGTTTCTTTCTTTAATGCTTGCTTTTAGGAAATCCCAAGGAAGAAGAAACCACAAACCATGTTTTCTGTCTTGCTTCTTCGTCAAAGTGCAACTCAATAGGGCTGATACATCTTTGAACCCTGGCAAAGTCTCCTAGATATCTTTTACCAAATCAGAGCACCACACATATTAGCATTTCTCATTCAACTTACTGTCAGGCTATATTCCCTTTCCTAGTGTTTTTGAAGGAGCTTTGGAGTATCTTTTTTATTCCTCGCCCCCCCACCTCCCCCACCCCTCAAAGAATGCAAGTGTAATACTGTGACAAGATTAAGTAAAAATATGAAATAAGTAAATGTAAAAGAACAGCAACAAGGATCTCTGCAGAAGGATGATCCTCATACTGTTTGCATTCCCTTTTTGTCCCCAAAGATTGCTAGGGAAAAAAAAAAAGGAAAAAAAAAAAAGGACAGTGGTTTCTCAACCATATTTGAATAAAACTTCTACTCTATGAAATTAGGGCACTGCTGGTAACAATCACCAAGAACTAATCACAACCTTCTGGAAAGCCTGGGCGTACACAGCCCAGACTGATTTCAGTGCAGCTTTTTGTAAATAGTACCAAGAGCGTGTGTGTGTTGTGCTCTTGCAAGGCTGAAATAGACAAAAATAATTTCAGTTCAACTAATCAGCTTGTGATTTATGGTAAACTGTTTCATGAACATGTCTCCATGTCTCTCTTCCCTGGGAGGAGAGAGAACATTCTGAAAATACAATATTAAGAAATTGAACTACTACTGGAAAATGGCTTTCTGAGCATGTTGACTGCCCTCATTTCACCCTTCTTTTGTGCTGCTGCCCTCCTTCTCACATCATTTCAGGTAGTTTCCCTGTCTCTTCCGCTCCACCTCTTGCCGTTTTGCTCTGCTAATTAGAGCTTTTTGTACTCAACAACATCCTCTCCCCAATACTTTTTCATTTCTCACACCTGTAATCCTGATACTTTCCTTTGGGGGATCTTCTCTGATATGAAAATCTTCTTAATTCCTACAGTATGAAAATCTCTTCTCTTCCCCACATGAAACCTGACTCCTTCTCAAAGCATTTTTATTACTTTGGTCCTCTCTTTGATGGCACATATTCCCATCCAGAATTGCTTGTGTACTATACTTTCCTGATTAAATTATAAGCTCATTAGAATTGGCAGCTTATTCCGTTATACATTACATAAAATACCACATAGATCTAATATCTGATTTAGATTTCACCCTAATTTTCCTATCACAATTTATTTAGCAGTTTAGTTGTCTGCTCTTTTTTTTTTTTTTTTTTTTTTTTTTTTTTATTACTTAAAACTGTTATTGACACAATATAGAATTACCAGAACAAAAGAGTTTCTAGCACATTTTTTGTAAAGACAGATGTGATACTTTGGAGGAATTATTATCTCTCTCTAAGACCTCAGATGAACCTTCACTTTGCACAGGGGAAACCTGAACGGCTCTAATCCTTACAAGTCAATTATCATCTAAACTGCTCATTTCCTTCTGCAATTCAAGATTCATAAAAGCTGAATGGGATATGCATTTTTAATGTTATGGCAGGAACCATAAATATTGTTGGCCTTGTTTGCCAGAGTCTTAATACAATAATGACTATAAAGCTGCAGGAAGGAAAAATATCTAAGATGCACTGATTCAGTTTCATAACCCAATAATTCTGACAACCTTTTCAAATGATTAAATAGGCTTGGAGAAATCCAGGCCCTGAAGAATTAGCTCAATTTGTGAAACCCTATTTTTTTTTTTTTTTTTTTAAATAATGCAGGAGCAGGTGCTGGCATTTCAGTTCAACTAATTAGTTTCTAATTTACTGTAAACATCTTAGAATTCCATGAACATGTCTCAGCAGTATCTGAGAGGAAACAATCTACTGGTTCAATAAATCTTTCCTGAAATACCACTGAGAATTGACTACATGAAGTGCATGGCCTTATTTAATATAACTGTTTCTTTAGAATACACTGAAAAGCAAGAAAACAGTTCTGGTCTTTCCCTCATATTATCATTATCTGTGTAAAGAAATTATCCGTAGGAACTTTGTATTAATGACACCACTACTTTAATTTAAAAAAACTATGCAATATTGTTTTATATTTCAGTGCACTACTGGAATCCTTCCAGACATTAAATGTGTTTGTTGTGATATTGCCACAGGAATCTTCAACAATGATTTGTAACATTTCTACATAGGTGTAATTTGTGTGTCTAATGTGATTATCAAAATGCAGCAATAAGTATTGCAACATTTCTCTCATGTCTAGGTTATTGTCTTTCATAAAGTGGTTGCATTTACAATTAGAAAATTTAGATGCAACCATTCATGAAAAATAACACAGGAAATCTATCTAAATAAGCCAGATTTCAGATTTCAAAATGTTTATGCACATGTTAAGTATATCAAAGCTTAGAGTTTTCCCAGCTAATTAAAACTGTAAACATTATTGACTTGAATTTCCATACTAGTACCTGTTAGTCATGTACTGATCATAGTAAAATAGTTTAAAACAGTGCTGACTGCTCCTGTTTCTATTACATTAGTTTATTTCTAAATTAAGATACTTCTTTTAAGATACTTCATAGATACAGAAATGTATGAAAAAAAAGTTTTATTTTTTTCTGACTTCATCTTTGAAAACAAAAGACAATTCCTGTTGTCTTAGTACAAATGGTAGGATTTGCATGTCCTCATCTGACTGGGGCCCTAATTACCTCTAAGCATGTTTGCAAATTTCCTAGGCATGTGCAGAAGTAGCCTTGCTGAAACAGATCTGGTGAAACAGTGAAATCCATCTCAGTATTGCTACACTTACAGACTTGTTGGTATCAGTGCCAGCCAATGAACATTCTCTGTCACAGATGTTCATAAGCATCATTTGCATTAGTATAGCTTGTTGTGGGACTATGCAATGAACTGAACAAGGAACTGTCTGAGGCTAAAAAAATTTTGGTTTCGGTTGCAGAGCTTTTTTTTTACCCACAGGTGTTCACTGATCTGGTTCTTGTTCTGGAAACAGAAACAATCTTCCCAGAGCACTGGAGAGGGTGATGATGGGGCAGCAATGAGTTGATTAAAACATTTTTGTCACCAGAGGTGACAGAACTGTATTTAGAACTGTAATTTCTGGGACAACAAAAGTAGGTATGCAGGGTCTTGCTGAAAACTTGTCAAGGCCTGCTAATACCAGACTAAATTAAGATTTTGGATATCTGTACTGCTTCTTGACCTTCAAAGATACTAAGTTCTCATAGTGTTTGAGGAATTCACTCCAGAAGGAATGCTGTTTTTCTGACATGACACTTCCTCAACTTTTCATGGAATATTTTGTGGGAAAAAGTGAAAGTAGATACATATATGTGTCTGTTTTCATCTACACCTAATCATTTCATAGTTTGGATTTTTAATTAGTAAATGAAATCTTAAAAGTAATTACAATGGATTGCATAAGTAGCTAAAAAGCTGGATACCGGCTGGAAAGAAAAAAAATGATAGAATACTCTGAGGCAAGTACTCTGGGGGTTCTGGTAGATGAAAAGCTCAACTTGAGCCAGCAGTGCACACTTTCAGCCCAGAAGGCCAACTGCATCCTGGGCTGCATCAACAGAGGAGTGGCCAGCAGGACAAGGAAGGTGATTGTCCCCTTCTACTCTGCCCTTGTGAGGCCCCACTTGGAGTAATGTGTCCAGGTCTGGGGCCCCCAGCATAAGAAAGATGTGGACCCACTAGAACAGGTCCAGGGGAGGGCCATGAAGATGATCAGAGGGCCGGAGCACCTCTCCTAAGAAGATAGGTTGAGAGAGCTGGGGATGCTCAGCCTACAGAAGAGAAGGCTTATTGCAGCTTTTCAGTAATTAAAGGGGGCTTATAAAAACAATGGAGAGTGACTTTTTACTCAGGCAGGCAGTTACAGAACAAGGTGGAATGGTTTTAAAGTAAAAGAGGGGAGATTTAGAATAGAGATTAGGAGGGAATTCTTCACTCAGAGTGTGGTGAGGCACTGGACCAGGTTGCCCAGAGAAGCTGTGGATGCCCCATCACTGGAGGTGTTCAAGACCAGGTTGGATGGGGCCCTGGGCAACCTGATCTAGTGGGCGGCATCCCTGCCCGTGGCAGGGAGGTTGGAACTAGGTGATCTTCAAGGACACTTCCAACCCAAGTTGTTTTATAAATCTATGAATTCCTGTGATTTCTGTTCTTTTATTTGGTATCTATTTTATTTAAATTAACTGTGTTTTGTTAAGTAGGGGTAAGTAAACATTATAATTAAAGTAATGTGAGTTGAGAAAAATAAGCTATCTCAGGAGTTAGGATCTGTTTGGAAGAGGGTTGAGAAAAAGTCAAAATGAGTTAATGTTTATGTGTGAAAAAATGTTAATACAAATTGATATTGATGTAGAAAAGCAGAAAAACAAATCAGTGTGGAGTTGAAAATCATGTAATTGCTGCCCTTAAGTAATGGGGCTTGACATACGAACTGATAAAACTCTCAGGTTGTTTCAGTAGAGGTTTTCTGTCACTCCAGCACAGGAACCACCATGTAGTTCAGTGCCCATGTCCTTGTGCAAAGGAAGCTTTATTCCAGTCTTAAAATCTTTTTCTCATGGGATACTTTATATCCTTGTTTCCAGGTTTTCTTAGAAAGATAACACTTATCCTATACCCTAATATAAAGCAGTTTAACTGTATTTAACTAAGTTTAATTACATTAAACTAAAAGTGATGTCTGTTCTCAATGTACATTCCAGGCTAGAGGAGGCTCTGTCCTAGGCTTAAACTTTGTCTGTTCTGATCTCTCTCTTAAAGGAACCAGAAAACACTCCCTCCATTCCCGAGGTTGATTACATAGATGCAACTGTTTAAGAGAAAAGGATATTTATTTTTTTTCCTACAGTTATGATATTTTAGAGATTTTCTTTTTAATATCCTGCCAGATTTCCTGAACTGTTTCCAAACTGAACTGAATTGTCTTCCGAATAGTCTCAGGAAAGTTTATGGCTACATATCTTTATTCTGAAAAATGCAAGTCTTTGGTTTTGAAAGGAATCAAGATTTTGTCTCTATGCATAAAGGAGCAGGCCAGGGTTCCCTGGTCCCAGGTAATCAGAAGTCCTAGCTTTTCTTACTAGCTTTTTCTTACTATGCTTTTTTAAAAATTTATTTAGTTTTTTACAAATCTGAGACAGAGCAGGTACCACAATTAGACTGTGTAGTGTTGAACAAGATGCAGAACAACCTCAGTCTTTCTGTCTGTGAACCTGGGACAAACAATTCCCCTTTTTGGGCTAATAGCTGGCCATTCATTAATGTTCATTAATGCATATATTTCTATATAAGGAAGATATTTTTGACATGAAATGATATTGTGATTCTCCTAATGATGCTTTTCATTTCTCATACCTGATTTATTTCTGTTTACATCCAGGAAATGTAATATTCTGGAGAGTGACAGACAAGTTACATCTTTATAGAGAAAATAGGAGGGCTTGTGATTAAGGAAGTCAATACCTATATACACTTCAGTAAAGCTGCACTGGAAAAAGAGGATACCTGGGTCTTTGCAGCACTGAGATCTAACATAGCCAGTTAGCTGAATGCTGATGGATTGATTCAGTGCCTGACACTCAACTTTTGTATCTGACTGTAGTATTTTTTTATGAATTGCTGGTTGTCATTCTCTCCACATGACTAGCTTTTGGCTAAAGTCCTCTGTTATTAAGTCCTCAAGTTATGCCTTGATGGCAATGGACAGCACAATTCCTTAGCAGAATATTCTTAGCAAGTACACAAGTGACTGCTCAGTGAAGCATTGTAATTGAAGAAGTGATGGAACACAATCTACTAAATCTACTAAATTCAGTCTGTCAAGGTGTTGAGGAAAAAACCAGTGCAGGGTAATAATCTGAGTGGTAAACTCATAAAATACCCATTCTTTGTTCTGATGTGAACCATTTAAATCTCTTTTTCTCCTAATTCAATAGCTGGGGAGGTTCTCATAAATAATTATAGTAAACATAAAAATGTTTCTTTAATATAAAACTATTGGAACCTTTTACATAAAACAGCAGCTGATAGTTCATAAAGTACTCAGTACTGTATCCCTAATGATGACGATTACTAGGAATTAGGAATAGGTTACAGTGTTAACCCTAATACATCACTTTTTACAGGATTAATGTGGGAGGTATTTGTCTTCAAACAATGAAGATTTTTTTTATACTGGGGTTAAATTTTTTTATTATTATTATTACTAGTAGTGTTTTACTTTAAAACATATATTCTTTTTCTAAAACTATCCAAATATATGCAATCATTTTGTTTGTCATTCACAGAACAATAATCCTATTATATTTTTATTAATTGTTATGCCAGTTTGTTCTATCACTGTCTACACTCATGATGTGTTCAATATAAGAGAATGTAATGAGCACAGAGTGGCTGAAGTGATTGCAACAGAATCTCTGCAATTCATAAGTATGAACACATACTGAAGATTTTTAATCTGTTTTAAATTGATCACGAGTGATGAGGAGAAAAGAGGAAATGGTATTTCTCCTTCAGGACATCCATTTGGTGTTCCATATGTTTCTGTATACTTGAAGTATACAGAAGGGCATTGCATTTTCATCTTTTAATACTATCTAACGGTAAGGTTTTTATCACTTTTCTGTATCATTAAGGAGACTGGTATCCTTTTGGGAGACATATAGGTTTGTGAGCAGAAACAATTATTCAATGAACTGATAAATTCCTGGCTAGACCCCCACTGCCCCCCCTGCCCTTGCCTTCATTTATCTATTTATTTATTTATTTTTAATCTTCCGGAATTATGGCAAGGGCTCATCCATCCCAAATTTTAGTTGTCTAGAAATTATACATATGATTAGTATCCTAGGATTCTTTTACATTAGAATCTACAGGCCCCTCTAAAGGCATAGGCACCTTATTTTAAGACTAGAAATGGAGTTAATCTGTTCAGATGCCTGTAAATGTCAACAGAGAGAGAAAGACAGTTTTAGGGCAAGATTCATTTCTCTTAAAGTAGACATCTAAAATAGATCAAATGAATCCATGTTAGGAGAGGTGAACTGTGCCCTAACACAAGAAAAGATGACTATTTATTGACATTGAGTATTGGGGGTTTAAATGATTAGTTTAGATCAGAAATCCAGCTTTGAGATACATTAAGTTGATTGATACTTGCAACATAGACTGCCTGTAAACAACTAGCTCTGCATAATGTGTTAACTGTTTAGTTGACATAAAAAATGTAAGTCCATGACACTTGAAAGGACAACAGAGCCAACTCTTTCATTGGCATAAATCAATGCAAGCTCATAGAACAGAAAAGTACCATGCTGGTTTTTAACTGCTGAGAGATTGACTTGGTAGGAGTATTGCAAATTTTGCTTAAACTATGTAAGAAAAGCTAGAACATGCTTTCTGCACAATCTAAACAACCATCCTCTATCATAATTACCTGAATCTTGAAAATTTGGTGTTGTACCTCCAACATCATCAAATATTCTTTGAAATGTGTAAACGTTCACTAATTAAGGTGTAAGATACCCCACAGATGGATACGCAGACCGGGGAGTTCTGGAATTAGCATAGATTTCCACTTCCTTTTTTATTACTGAAACACACTGAATTTTGTCCTGTTATTCTTAACTAGCTGATAAGGGGATTATGAGCAGTATGTTTAGCAAGGACTTCTATAAATGAATGACACTAGCCTATGTCTGATCACCATTCTCTCCCTTCCTCCACACTATTATTTCCTCTTTTTTTTTTTTTTTTTTCTTCTTTTCCGATCTCCAACTTTTCCTGCAGTGGAAGTGGGTGAGGCTGTCTGCCATCAGTGAAGATGCTGTCTTCCAATGAAAGGTAATTCTAGAAAAATAGGTAGCACATTAATATCATCTCAGTTTAGGCTCCTTAGTTTCTTTTTCATATTTCCTGGAGCCCCATTTCATAGGCCCATTTAGCTCACTTGTGGTAAATTCAACACATGGGCATACTGGTCTTACCATACCCACACAAACTACTTGTATGGTGTCTTCTCAGTGCATGTGAGACCTTGGACTCCTTGGGTATCCTGTAAGGTAAATGTGTCCATGAATAATGAACCAGAATTTCTGGGAGTCTGGCAGCCTATCTGGACTCACTGTTCTGATTGTGCTGCCACTCTTGAAGGCCCAACCCTCAGATGCAGGTGTGCATTTGCTGCACTATATGGCAATTTTCTACTTTAGAATTCTAGTGAAACCTTATCAAATTCAGTAAAACTTGTACTTCTGGATTTCTATGCTATAGAAATGTCTGCCAATGCTTTCCTTTCTCCTTTCAGTTTTTGGCTGACAACAACTTTTCACATTACTATAATTATCTTTTATCAAGCTCCACCCATTTGAAAGCCATCTACAGACTAGGAAGCATTGAAGCCACTCGTGCCTTGAGCAGGGTAAATAAAGAAGAGAATACTAAACCTGTAATCTGATTGTGGAGTGCCTGCATTTTTATTTTGTTTGGAGAGCAGAACACAGTGATATTTACTCTAGGAACAAGTATTCTGGGACTGCCCCTGATGCAATGACAGTTACAGCAGCTATGTTAAGGACTGCTCTAACAATGGAGCAAGGCAAGTGAAATGAGGAACTTTAGGCAAAGCTAATTGTTAGACATCTCTCTTATACTTGGTTATGATTTCTGCCTTGCCAGACCTGCTTTCTTTCATGCTGTAGCATAGTAAACTCATCTTCAGCCCACATTGTAAATAAGACAGCCTGACTATGTCTTGGCAATTTCTATTGAAAATCGGACTCAGTTCAGTTATATGAGGACAAACATTCACTTTTGTTGCTTTGAAAGTGTGTGGGAGACTAAATTCAACTTACAATTGAGTAAACATATTCCAATTTATTCAACTGAATAAATGACACACAAACTTAAGCACACTGGTGCTTTACAATATTAGGATACAACGTTTGCTTATTTTATTTCAGGTGACACCATATATGACAGAACTGCTGTGCCATAGGCTACTACTATTATTATTATTAAATAAACAGTGCCTGTATATTAAAGAATTGTTTTTTTTATTTGGATGATGCATATCCTCAAACATACTGTGCAGTGATTAATGTGTAGAGTATACACATATGTGCCAAGTAGAGAAAGCTTCTCACAATGTATGTACAAACATACCATACAACATTTTTTTTTTTTTGTAGGATAAATCTTTTCAACATTATGTCATGTTTATGTATTCTTCCATATGTTTTAAAATATTTTCACATACAAAATGGTACGAATAATTCAGCTTTCTGGTTGAAAATGATAATATATGTTTTATCTATATTTAAAATGTAAGAATTCTTTAATTTAAAGGAAAGATTAGTCAGATAATTTATGTTGGCTACTGATGTCTTCACTAATCAAAGTTGTTTTAATATGTTTGTTAATAATGTGTTTTCTTTAAGTCTATGTGAACATAAAATTGTTCACTCACACCAGCTTCATGTAATTTAGCAACCTGGATTATATTCAGTCCTATAAAATTTTCCAGACAGCCCCATAAAAATGCAATAGATCATCTACATGGTAAACACCTCTGCTATTACATTATTGACAGCTAAAAGTGATTACATACTTCTCACTGTGATGGTATTAGTGATGACCTGCAGGAGATCAATTTTCTTTCAACACACTGTGACACTTGATGAAATGTCGTTAATATGTTCAATGGTCTGTCTGCTATCTAGATAGATACACATATATATGCTGCTCAAGTGATGAAGAAGTTAAGATAAAGTTTTATGTTGTAGTATATAACAATATCCAGTACTTCTGCAGGATAAGATATGGCCAGCAGTGTAGAACCCATCCCGTCTCTTAACACATCAGTAAACTTTGTCCTTTATAAATTATCTGTAGAAAATATTTCTTCACTTTTAAGTGAGATGAAGGATCCCAGTTATAAAGCAGCTTTTTCCTCACCCTCTCACTGTTGTCCTCATTGTGTAAACATGTAGTGAGGAAGTGTCCTCTCTTGTTGCTTTGTCTAACTGGTGAGAAAAATAAAAAAAATCTGCAACAGAGAGGGCAAACCATATCATCAACAACTGTTTTCTAATACCTTCTCCCATGGGTGTCCAAATTCTTCAGGGAAGGGACTCTTGTATTGGAATAGGAGATAAAGGTAAAGGACTCCTGCTAGGAATAATCTACTTTGATTTTCTTAAGCATGAAGTTGCTCTTACTGTTAAAGGCAGATTTCCATCAAGTGCATAATGCCAACACCTGCTGAATCCACTTGGTATGGTGCAGGAACACTGCCGCAAACAAGTCTTAAGCACATAAAAGCAGGCAACAGGCGGAGATGACATGCCAATGAGAGAACAGAAGGCAATAAAAAGACAGCATTGGTCAGAGTGATAAATAGTTGTCACAATGCACCGTTTGCTGAAAAAGTACCAAGAAATCTGTTGTCGTAACCACAGAGCAGAGTATTTGTGTTATATATATGTTCTTTTCCTAGTCACTCAAGATCATCTACAGTTTGGACATCCTCCCCAGTAAGAAGGGAATTTAGAATATAATTGTAGGTTTTGTACATTGGTAATGTAGCCCAGACCTCACTCTCACTGCTGTATATTCTGACTGATCATCCAATCTCTGAAGTTGAAAAATCTTACATTTAAGTGAAGTGGGTAGGTATTATATGTGATACTTTTTGCCCAATAGTATATGAAATAGGGATGAAATAATACTAATTTATTTTTATATATTTTTATTATTTTTATATCTATACTTATATTTAAATTTATATATACATTTACATTTATATTTATTTAATTTTTATTTTTCCTTTTTTTTTGGTGGTCTTTTTTTATTATTGTTATTATTTTTACTCACTTGTAAAATCTTGTGCTTACACCATATATTTAGCAAAATTAAACAGGGCAGCAATTGAATGAATGATTGTTATATGTGTCCAGCTACGAGATAAATGTTATAATTAAAGAAGCTAAGATCTTAAGCTTTATCTGAAGTATAATAATATAGAGCCAGAATGAAAGAACTCTGATCACCTAATGATGGACTGGTCATCTGAGCAAGGAAGCTGCATCCATTGGGGTTGTTTTCTGGATAACTGGAATATTTATCCAGATCTCACTGAATATTCATTAAATGCATCTCTCACTCAACAGGTTGGATATTGTTTGATTTTGTGAGATTGAAAGGGATGTACCTTAAAAAGGGTTGTATCTTAATTTGGGTTGCAAGATGTGCAATTTGTTATTTTTAAGTGGCAGGCTTTTATTGCGAATTGGCTGGAGAGTAGTTTTCTGGGAGCATAGTACTGTGCAGCTTGGCAGGTCCTACGACGGGGAACATGCCATGTCACTATCAAGCTCTGCAATTGCTGCCAGGCCTCCTACCATGAATATCTCTTAGAGAGACAGATAATATTTCACAGCTGTAAACTGAGTCTTTCTCAAAATGACCATGGCTTTCAGAGACTTTGAAGGCTTGTGCAGGATGACTGCAACAGCTGTGGAAATGTATGTAACCTGTGATCTTCAGGAAACAAATCTATGACAAATACTCAGCATAGCTTATCATGTTATGGTTCAAAGACAATATTGCAAACAGAGTGAGAATTTTCTTTTTTAACATATAAGTTAAAAATGGCCCAGGCAAATTGAAGAGATATTTTTAGAGATCCTGGGGTCCTTGCACAGCAAATTCTCATAAAGAGAATTGAAACTATTAACCCTAAGAGATTATGGAAATTAAACTGTTAGTAAGAGGTGTGATTATTTTTTAACAGTATAGTTATGCTTGTAGAAGCTCCATGGTAGACTTAGGTATGCAGAGAAATGATGTTCAGGCAGATGCACTTTTGTATTGATAAAATACATAGCCTCATAACATTTGCAGGAACAATTTAAAAGCTTACTCTGTACCATTTGCCTGTGGATGTTAGATAAGATGAGATGAGACGAGATAAGATTTGTTTCAATCAAAGTTACAAATGAGACTCACACAGGAACTTTGGTCAAATGGCCAGTGGTAGATGCAGTTCTCCCACCATAAATATACTTCTGATAGCACAGCTTGGTTTGCTCTGAAAAAGTCATTAGGAATAAGTTTATATGGTATATATGAAGTGCTTTGCTCTATATTGCAGCAGAGGATGCTGTTAGTACCTTGCCCTTATTTAAGGCTCTTATATGTAGATTATAACATATGACAACATATAACAATATGACTGAAATTGCAGAACACTTCTGCACAGTACTAAGAGAAACAGTGCATAATACTTATGGCAATAAGCACAGTAACAATAATGATACTTAGTGTAATGTAACTATGTCAATGGGGAGTAGAATAGGAACGGAATCTGACTTACTTTCTAGTTATATTAGAGTGCTTAGAAGCTGAACTGTATCCAAAATAAAATGTTGTATACTTACCACTGAGTGCCCAGTGCAGCATGGATTTAAAATGTATACTATTGCAGTGATGGTAATGAGAAAATACAGGATACTTGACCTATAATGTATCAAATGCACCACAGAGTATGTCAAAAAATTATAGATTTTATACTGGCTTTTAAATATCAACCCCGATATCAAAATGAACATCAACAAGTTTTGCTTATATTCATAGATGGACAAAAACTGAGACTATGAGTGTCAAATATCTTTATGATCTTTAATAATACTTTATGATATTTATGATATTTATGATATTTAGGGTTGTATTTAGTGGCATTGAGTCTAGTTGGAGGTCTGTAGCTAGCAATGTCCCCCAGGGTCCAGTCCTATTCAACCTATTCATCAGTGACCTGGATGATCAAATAGAATGCACCCTCAGTAAGTTTGCTGATGACACAAAACTGGGAGGAGTGGCAGATACCTCTGAGGGCTGTGCTGCCATTCAGAGGGAGCTGGACAGGCTGGAGGGTTGGGCCAAGAGGAACTTCATGAATTTCAACAAAGGCAAGTGCAGAGTCCTGCACCTAGGGTGGAATAACCCCATGCACCATAGAATCATAGAATATCCCGAGTTGGAAGGGACCAATAAGGATCATCAAGTCCAACTCCTGGCACTGCACAGGTCTACCCAAAAGTTTAGACCATGTGACTAAGTGCACAGTCCAATCAATTCTTAAATTCAGACAGGCTTGTTGCAGTGACTACTCCACTGGGGAGCCTGTTCCAGTGTGCGACTACCCTCTTGGTGAAGAACCTCTTCCTGACGTCCAACCTAAACTTCCCCTGCCTCAGCTTAACACTGTTCCCACAGGTCCTATCACTGGTGTTTATGGAGAATAGGTCACCTGCCTCTCCACTCCCCCTCGCGAGGAAGTTGTAGACTGCAATGAGGTCTCCCCTCAGCCTCCTCTTCTCCAGGCTGAACAGGCCCAGTGACCTCAGCTGCTCCTCATAAGTCTTCCCCTCTAGGCCCTTCACCATCTTTGTCGCCCTCCTCTGGACACTCTCCAACAGTTTCATGTCCTTTTTGTACTGTGGTGCCCAGAACTGCACACAGTACTCGAGGTGAGGCAGCACCAGCGCAGAGTAGAGCAGGACGATCACTTCCCTCGACCAACTAGCAATGCTGTGCTTGATGCATCTCAGGATATGGTTGGCTCTCCTGGCTGTCAGGGCACACTGCTGGCTCATATTCAGCTTGCTGTCAACCACGACCCCTACATCCCTTTCTGTGGGGCTGCTCTCCAGTGTCTCATTGCTCAATCTGTATGTAAAGCCAGGGTTGCCCAGTACAGGCTGGGGGCTGACCTGCTGGAAAGCAGTCCTGAGGAGAAGGATATGAGGGTCCTGGTAGACAGCAGGTTAACCATGAGCCAGCATTGTGCCCTTGTTGTCAACAGGGCCAATTGTATCTTGGTGTGCGTGAAGAAGAGTGCTGATAGCAGGTTGAGGGAGGTGATCCTGCCCCTCTACTCAGCCCTGGTGAGGCCTCCCCTGGAGTATTGTGTTCTGTTCTGGGCTCCCCAGTACAAGAGGACATGGGGCTCCTGGAGTGAGTGCAGCAGAGGGCTGTAGAGATGACTGGGGGACTGGAGTATCTGTCATATGAGGAGAGGCTGTGAGAGCTGGGCCTGTTTAGCTTGGAGAAGAGAAGACTGAGAGGGGATCTGATCAGTGTGTACAAATATATAAAAAGGAGGGTGTCAAAGAGGATGGTGCCAATCTCTTTTTTGGTGGTGTGCAGTGACAGGACAAGAGGCAACAGGCACAAACTGAAACACAGGACGTTCTGGCAGCATATGAGAAAATATTTCTTTACTGTAAGGGTGACAGAACACTGGAACAAGTTGCCCTGAGACGTTGTGGAGTCTCCATCTCCGGAGATATTCAAAATCCACCTGGGTGTGATCCTGTGCAACATGGGCTGTCAGGTGACTTGGCAGGGGACTTGGACTGGATGATCTCCAGAGGTCCCTTCCAACCTCAACCATTCAATGATTCTCTGATTCTGTGATGATGTAATAAAAATACTTTTAAATATAGAAAGTTCATCTACAGTGGTGTCCTGGTTTTAGCTAACATAGAGTTAATTTTCCTCCTAGTAGCTGGTATGGTGCTGTGTTTGGGTATTTAGGATGGGAATAATGTTGATAACATGCTGATGTTTTAATTGTTGCAGAGCAATGCTTACACTAAGCCAAGGACTTTTCAGCTTCTCGCTCTGTCCTGCCAACGGGCAGGCTGGGGGTGCAGCAAGAGCTGGGAGGGGACAGACCCAGGACAGCTGACCCAAACTGGCCAAAGGGGTATTCCATACCATCTGATGTCATGCTAAGCAATAGATAGGTGGCTAGCCAGGATGGGGGGGCTGGCTGCTAGGGGATAGGCTGGGCATCAGTCAGCGGGTTGTGAGCAATTATATTGTGCATCACTTGTACACGTTATTATTATTATTATTAATCTTATTGTTATTCTTATTTCCTGTCCTAATAAACTGTCTTTATCTCAACCCATGGGTTTTCATTTCTTTCTAATTCTCTCCCCCCATACCAGAGAGGGAGTGGGGAAGGTGAGCGAATGGCTGTGTAGTGCTTAGCTGCTGGCTGGGTTAAACCATAACAAGAGGTATTTTTAGATTGTGTGTCACAAAAAAGCCCTGCCTGTAAAGTCAAGTCCAAATTAATGATCTTTTCTTCCATCTTGTATATTTGTTCTACCATAAGAATATTATTTTCCTTCCAGAACAATCTCTCAGTTCATTTCTCTTTACATAATGAATTGACGTAGTCCTTCCTTAGTCAGAAAGAGGCTGGCCATTCCTCAGCTGGCAAACAACTGTACGATGCTGTACTGTATGCAGATATGTGCTGTCATGCCTGTAGCTGAGAGCATTGAAAGTATTTGAAGTTCATCAGTCTTCCACAAAATTAAATTCTCTTTCGCTGAATTCACCTCTGGTGTCACTGAAGACATATCTGGCAGTTCATAAAATTGCTTAGGTATGTAAATTATTAATTTTAGCCTTGATTAACCTATTTGGCCTAAATTGCTGAGGTTTTTCCTAGAACTGTGGCCGGGCTTCAGAAATACCCCACAGAGAGGCAAGGAAACATCTGAAAGACTAAGAGAAATGTTTGTATTGATCTTGTCATCGATCCACCTCAAGGCAAATGCACAAGATAAAATTTGCATTAGCAATGGGCTTTGTGAATTGCACCCCATTTTGCATAGAATCACAGAATCACACAGAATCACAGAAAGTTAGGGATTGGAAGGGACCTTGAAAGATCATCTAGTCCAATCCCCCAGGCAGGTTCTGAATGTCTCCAGAAAGGTTGAATGTCTTTCTGTGAAAGGTTTTCCCAGGAAGAGGTCCTGCCTGTCACATAAGAAGAAACAGTTGTGTGGCATACAGTCACTTCCCAGGTTTTTCACAAGGAAACCATAGCTTAGGAAAAATCTTTTAAAAATGTTTCAAAAATATGGATGTTTAAGAGAACTCTTCTTTGAAGCTAGTTTTAATCTGAATCAAGTGCTCCTGAGCTGTTGATCATGGCAAAGTCCAGTCATTGTGGCCTTTGAGTCCCTCAGTGCTTTCATTTTGAAATTAAAAGCAGATAGTTTAAATGATTCAATACAGTAAAAAGCTGAAAAACGTAATTATATGACATTTTGTGAGTGTCCTATAACTTTTAAAATTAAAGTTTTTTATTATTATTATTAATTTTTATTTTTTCTTTATTTCTTTTTCTTTAACAGCAGAAGCTATGCATTACAATATCCACAAGTACTGTATGACTTAACAGGAGGAGATGATTTGCTTTCTTTTTATTTTTCATTTCTTATATTATTTTCTTTATAATTAAACTTATTTTTTATTTTCCAGATACAAAATACAGCTTATGCCTTTAAGCTTTTGAGCATGGTAGCTTACTAATTCAAACATTTAAGTTCTTAAGCTTTGGAAAGGATTCAAGCTATACTAATTTTCAGGCAGTTACATATTTTGAGCTTTTAAAACCATAATACTATAAACAGACCTTAACTATTGTAGGTGTTTTTGAACACAGAGAAGTTGTTGAATGAAAGGCTATTTTAACTTTAAAAATGGATCTAATGTAATCAGTTAGATACGTTGCCTTTTCTCCCTCCCTTTTTTTTTTTTTTTTTTTTTTTTTTTTTTTTTCCAGAAAAATATATGGACATTGAGTTGCATATTTAAATTAAAAATCATAACTAGAGAGCTGTAGCTCCAGGATGAGTGTTTGTGCAGACTATTTTCATCTAGGAACTAACTCCATCTGTGAGGTAAGATTTTCATGAGAAATTTGCAAATAAAAATAATTCTGCTGCTTGCCATCCATACTTGTGAAGACAATAGGTAGGACAATAGAATTGCCTCAGCATGTATTTATTGGAAAATCAGTTCTGACAACAGCTGAGGAGGTAAAGTTTCGATAAGAATTAGGTATCGCTAAAGTTGTAGGTGGTGAGAAATGGAAATCCTGTTGTTCATTCTCACTCATAGGCATTTCTTTGTTTTTATCCCTTTTCAAGAAGCTATAGTCTTGTGCAGTGAGATCCAATATATTAACTTGACCCTGTCCCTCAGAAAGCTGTTATCTATCCCATTGCTGTAAAGCATCTGAACCATGACTTCGGTATAGTACATTCAAGGAGAATATAACTTCATTATCTTCAGACACCTTGCAGAGCAAACATGCAGGCTATATAACCTGTTTTTGTGAAAAGATATCACTTTTTGGAACTTGTAAGTTACAGTGTTTACTTTTTTTTTTTTTTTTTTTAATAAAAAAACCCTTTGTTTTCATGTGTAGTTTTAGCATATGAAGCTCTTTATATGTAGTTTCAACCCACTGCATGTTACCAATTCTAAATTCCATTTACAGATTTAATTTTCCAATCCCCACCTTTTTCTTTTAATCTTGTTCAGTGTTTTTAAAGCTGTTACTGCAAAGCAGGCTTTTAAAAACATAAATTATCAGACACAATTGCTTTCAACCACATTATCAGCAAATGGCAAAAGTGCAATCAAACTAAGTGCTTCTGTTGTCTCATGCACACACACACCCCCCATAGACAAAATCACACTTGAATACACTCAGCTAAAACAACTGATGAAACCTTTTTTTCTGCTTTTCCCATGTGGCAAGTGAAGGGAAGAATGTGTCCCTGCACAGTGGTGTCATGAGTTCCGCTATGCCAGTTTCTTTCCTTTGCATGGATCTGCCTGTCGGTCACACCTATGTCACAGCGGTTCGGAGGGGTCATGTTTCCCTCCCACAGCAGATGCTGTGCTTTTTCACTTTTCACTCTCTGTGTTCAGTGGTCCTGTCACTACTAAAAGAAGTCAGGCACCCCAGTGCCCTCAGCTGTGCTGCTGTGTAAGAGGGCATATGAATCAAAGAAACTGACATCCGGTCTCACCTGCGGAGCACTTCCAGGTAATGGTAGAGGCTGTCCAGCCAGGAAGCTCATTTTCTCTGCAACATCACAGAGATGCTGCAATATAGGAGCAATCTGGAAAATAGAAGGAAAGAAACCAAACAGTTCTCAGTTCAAACAGTCTGTGAGAAATGAGTATGTGACACAACACTTCAATTCTGAAAGAATACTCCAATTTAAAAAAAAATAGTAATATTTCAAGAACAGTCTGGTTTTATTCACTAAGATGGGAGCAGTAAAATCTCTATGTGTATTAGTTCATTCTGTTTCACTGGACACTGATTGTTACTGTAAGGTTTGTATCAGGCAAATGGTTTATCACCATTTATAATGATGTCAGCTGAGTATTATTCCTGATGATGGCACTAATCTGAACCCCACAGAAACCTGTAATCCCCTTCTACTCTGCCCTGGTGAGACTGCATCTGGAATATTGTATCAATTTCTGGGCCCCTCAGTTGAAGAAGGAAAGGGAACTGCTTGAGAGAGTCCAATGCAGAGACAAAGATGGTTAAGGGAGTGGAAAATCTCCCTTATGAGGAAAGGCTGAGGGAGCTGGGTCTTTAGCTTAGAGAAGCTACCCAGAGGGGCTGTAGAGTCTCCTTCTCTGGAGACAATCAAAACCCACCTGGAAATGTTCATGTGTGACCTGATCTAGGTGTTCCTGCTCCAGCAGGGAGATTGGACTATATGATCTTTCAAGGTCCCTTCCAATCCCTAACATTCTATGATTCTGTGACTGGATACGATGGCTACACCCACAGAGTTATTTAAGAATGCTTTATTGTTGCAATACTTAACCATTGTGGTGGTTTTACATCAGTGTCTAGCTAAGCTTCACCACACTGTTCTCTCACTCCCTCTCCTCAACAGAACAGAGAGAAAATATGAAAAAAAATGCTCATGGGTTGAGATAAGGACAGGGAGGTCATTCACCAATTACTCTCATGGGCAAAACAGACACAGTGTAAGGGAGATCAATGCCATGTATTGCTTATTAATAACAGATTAGAGCAGTGAGAACTAAAAATGAACTAAAAACACCTTCCCCCCCATCCACACTCTTCCGTGTCCTTCCCCCGAGTGGTGCAGTGGAAAAGGGACTGGGGGCTGCGGTCAGTCCCTGATGCTGCATCTCTGCTGCTCCTTCACAGTCACTCTCTGCCCCTGCTCCAAGTGGGGTCCTTCACACGGGATGCTGTCCTTCCCAAACTGATCCTGTGGGGGCTGCCCACAGGCATCAGCTTTTCAAGAATTGCTCCAACATGAGTCTGTACCATGGGGTCCATCTCTCAGGAGCAAACTGATCCCCAACGGGTGGCAGCTCCCCCCACACCTGTTGCTCCTGCGTGGGCTCCTCTCCACGGGCTGCAGCTCCGGCCCGGGGCCTGATGCTGCTGGGGCTCTCCATGGGCCGCAGCCTCCTCCAGGCCACATCCACCTGCTCCACAGGGGGCTCCTCCACGGGCTGCAGCGTGGAGATCTGCTCCATGTGGGACCCATGGGCTGCAGGGGGACAGCCTGCTCCACCAGGGGCCTCTCCACAGGCCACAGGGGAAATTCTGCTCCAGTGTCTGGAGCACCTCCTGCCCTCCTTCTGCACTGACCTTGGTGTCTGCAGGACTGGTTCTCTCACATTTTCTCTCTCCTCTCTCCCAGCTGCTGCTGCACAGCAATTTTTTCCTTTCCTATATATGCTTTCATAGAGGTGCGACCACCTTTACCCATTGGCTCAGCTTTGGTCAGTGGCAGGTCCCTTAGGAGCCAGCTGGATCTGGCCCTTATCTGACATGGGGCAGCTTCTGGGCTCTTCTAACACAAGCTACCACTGCAGCCTCCAACCTGCTCTCAACAGCTTGTCGCATAAACCCAGTACAACTCTCAGTATGGCCCTGTCCACTTTTCTTTAAATCCACAGTAGGTATTCCGATTCCTCACACAACATGCTCTTATTCCTCATTATTTGTGATATTTAACTGTATCTGGGGCAATATTTTACTGCTGTGTCTGTGTCTCTTGTGTTACCTCCCCATGTAAAGTTCTCACACATCCATGTGTCTCCCAAAGCTCACAGCTCTCAGTGAGGATGACCTGTCTGCTTTCTTCAAGTTGCAGCCATCCTCTCCTACAGAAGTGTTGCCATCTTTGATATTCTGTCCTTATCCATGACAGAGACATTTCATCTCCTCTTCTAGTACCTTTTTTTCTTCCCAAGTACTTTTCTTCTTGTCTCAACTTCCTTTTCTTCTACATTTCTCCTAAAATTCATACATGAAATGATGTTTATTTTCTGGTCTACCTTCTCTGTTTGCCATCACAACCCTATCCAGTCTAAATATTAAAATCATAGAATCATAGAATCATAGAATGTTTTGGGTTGGAAGGAACTTTAATAATCATCTAATTCCAACACCCCTGCCATGTGCAGGGATGCTGCCCCCTAGATCAGGTTGCTCAAAGCCTCATCCAACCTGTCCCTAAACATTACCATGGATGGGGTATCCACAGCTTCTCTGGGCAACCTGTTCTAGTGCTTCACCACCTTCTGAGTAAATAATTTCTTCTGAATATTTATTCTAAACCCACACACTTTTAGTTTAAAATCATCGCTCCTTGTCCTATCACTACTCCCTGTCAAAGAGTCCCTCCTCAGCTTTTCTGCAGGCCTGCTTTAGGCACTGGAAGGCTGCTATATGGTCTCCCCAGAGTCTTCTATTTTGCAGGATGAATGACCCCAACTCCCTTAGCTTGTCTTTATTGGGGAGGTGCTCCAGCCCCTTGATTATCTTTGTGGCTTTCCTCTGGACTTGTTCTAATACATCCATGTCTTTCTTCTGCTGGGGGTCCCAGAGCTGAACTCAGGTGGGGTCTCACAAGAACAGAGTAGAGGGGGGATTTAATCTAATAAAAAATTGAATATTAAATAAAATAATAATAAGCAATAATTATATTAAATGAATATTTAAAATACAAATAAATATACAATAACTATAATATAATATGATATATTACAATGCATAATAATAAGTATATAATTTGAATATACTAATTATATTAAATAAAATAATAATTAAATCTCACCTCACTTTACCTGCTTCTTTTTATGCAGCCCAGGATATGCTTGGCTCTCTGGGCTGCAAACACACATTATCAGCTCATGTTGAGCTTCTCGTCAAGCAACGCTCCCAAGTCCTTCTCCTTGGAATGGACTTAATCCATTCTCCACCCAGTATGTATTCATGTTTTGGACTGCAAAATCTCTTCTGGTTCCTCATTCCTCTTCATCTGTTCACTTCCTCCCATTTTTTCCATGAATGTATCTTCCATTAGCCTTTCCCACTTCTGAGGCTGCTTGACTCTTGACACCAGCTGCCTTTTCAAGTACTGCTTAATCTCCCTTTATGATTTCACATCAAAGATAATATGTAGTTTATACATTTTTAGGCGCACAGAGGTGTCAGAAATTGAGAGGCATAAGTTGGTATTCAGAATTGATGTTTGTAATCTGGCTGTAGGTCTTTGTGCTAATGTTTGTTGTATGGAAATGACAGTTCAAAGTACATTGGAGGCATTTCTGAATTAGAATGAACTTGCTTCCCTTTATTCCAGGGGAAAGTTTTCCTTATTGATAGTCAACTGTTCAAATATTTCAAATACAAATTCATCAAGCTTGCAAGGATGAAGTCTCTTCTAATTCTGCCTTATTTCATTCATCAAGGTGGCAGGGTTTTTTTTGTTTGTTTGTTTGTTTTTGTTTTGTTTTTCCTTCCCCTCACACCCTCTGATACCTAAACATTCTTCTAACAGATGACTGATTTAATTTTACAGGCTTAATAGAAGTATTTTGCTGATTTCAGTCCACACATATGTTTATATCACCTAAGTAGTTATTGCTGAAATGTACCTAGTTTCTGAGAACAGTCTTTTCTTTGTTCTTTAAAGAATAATAATAAAGAGGAGTTAACACTGTGGAGCAAATCTTCGGCTGATGAATATTAGTGTTATTTCATTCACTTGAATCAGGATGAAGGAGTCTAAATTCATTACTTTATTTCCATTCTTTAGTTAGTAACATAGACAATTGGACTATCCAGATGCTGTGCAATGGAGATAACTGTAATGTTCAAAATGTTGAGTCCCATGTTGACACCCAGCCACAAGCCAAAGCTTTGCATCTGTTCAATGGCCTAATAGAAATTCAAGCTATACTGCCAAAAATGGCTCAAAAAAAGTTTAGCTTTATCCACTTTTACCAGGGGACTGCATATGAATATATGTAATGCTTTTGCTTGAGCTAGTGTACACTGCACAGTTTTTATGGTAATGTTTCCTTCCTGAAAGCACATATTTGACTGCATCCATGTTTTGGAAGCATGTAGAAAACATCTTTATGCTACTTTATTTTAAACAAGGCCCATGGAAAGAGCAAGTCTGATCAGTCTATCTGAACTGGTACAACAAAGTATTAAAGAAAAGTGTGTGAATTCCTTTTATTATTATAGCCTGGATAAGAAGAATGAGTGTAAATTCTGTATGCACATGTGTTGTGGTTTAACCCGGCCAGCAGCTAAACACCACACAGCCATTCACTCACCCTCCCCACTCCCTCTCTGGCATGGGGGAGAGAAACGAGAAAAACTGAAGCCTGTGGGTTGAGATAGAGACAGTTTATTAGGACAGAAAATAAAATAATAATAATAATAATATGTAGAAACAAGTGATGCACAATGCAGTTGCTCACCACCCGCTGACCGATGCCCAGCCTATCCCCGAGCAGCCAGCCCCCCCACCCCGGCTAGCCACCCTATCTATTGTTTAGCATGATGTCAGATGGTATGGAATACCCCTTTGGCTAGTTTGGGTCAGCTGTCCTGGGTCTGTCCCCTCCCAGCTCTTGCTGTACCCCCAGCCTGCCCACTGGCAGGACAGAGCGAGAAGCTGAAAAAGTCCTTGGCTTAGTGTAAGCATTGCTCTGCAACAATTAAAACATCAGTGTGTTATCAACATTAGTCTCATCCTAAATCCAAAACGTAGTACCCTAACGGCTACTGGGAGGAAAATTAACTCTATCCTAACTCAAACCAGGACAACATGTGAATAAAGCACCCCAAGATGCTTTTTCTAAGGGCTTTGCCCCAAAACTGGCAATGTCCAAAGGAAATGAACAAAGATAAACTTTGCTTAAGCTGACCATTAGTGGAATTAAACAGTAGGCAGTGGAATATCAAGTAAAATTTGAGAGAAAGTCATCTTGAGAAGCACTGCAGGAGAAAAGTGAGGATCTCTAATGGGATAGAGACCCTGTGGTACAAATGAGGCCAGCAAGTCAGGCCAGATTCCCCTCTCTAAATAGTCCTAGCAAGACCATCTCTGTGATCACACAAATGTGGCTCAATGAAAAACATGCACCTAGATTTTAAATCTTTTTTCTCTCTCCAAGGCCATGGAAGATTTTCCTGAGCAAACTCAGCCATGGAATACCTGCCAAAAATGGACATTTATTCTGACATTGCAAGGGAGACACAAAATATACAAGCAAGAAAGAAAACAATATTGAGTGATGCTGGGGTGTCTACATAGCTGTCATAGCTGTGAAATGTGCTGTCTTGACAAAGGTGCAAAGGCAGCCAAGTGCACTTTAACAAAAATGCTATGTTGGCAGCTGTGTCCAGGCACAATAGGTACCAGTAAAAGTTCCTCACATGGAATTCATGCCGTTAACACCTCTATATTTACTTTAATTCTTTGATCATTCATGTTTTTCTACTATCTGTCCCATCCCACTACCTATTATTTTTTGAACTCATAGCTGAAAAGAAGATTGTATTTCAGTGTTGTGTCTATTAAAAATTACATCAAAAAATACTTACTGATACTATATATACACGTTATGTTGATTTTATGCATTAGTAATCATAAAATACTCTAAGAAGTTGCAAAAGAACTGAAGTAAAAAACAAAAAAAAACTCAAATTTCTCTCCAGAGACTATTTTTTTTTCTGAATTCCATTTGATATACATTATGAGTTTTGTATGTAAGATTTATGTTTTCTAGAAGTTACATTTGTTCTTAATTCAGAGAGTAAAAGAGCTATCATATCTATGGATATCAAAACATGTTATAGATTCTTCTCTCCATAAAACAAGAAGCACTCCATCAGGACTGTATTAATTTCCTGTTCTCTCCTAGATCTGTAAAAAAGTACTGTTCTTCTGCTTGCGGCAATCCTATCTCCTCTTCCTTTAAACTGCATGGTACCAGGCTTTATTTACTTTGATTTAATTTTTTTCAGAATCTTTTACTTTCTTCCTATTTTTTTCCCCCTTGCCTTTTACCATTAAGTCATATCTCCTGAACTTCTTGTCCCATTTAAGAAGCCTTATAAAATCATTCCATAAATGCATTATATGGCACTGTGGGAGCTGTCTACCCAGCTCTGGACTCTGTGAGCCATTCTTCCACAACTCTTTGAATGCAATCTTTCACCAAATTTCTTATCCACTGAGCAGTTTATCTCTCAACTCCATATCTCTCTAATTTGGTGACAAGAATGTAATTCAGAATAGTGTCAAATTCTTTTCATGAGTCCAGATAGATGAGGGCAGTTGCTCTTCTCTTATCCACTGATGCTGTAACCCCATTGTATAAGGCCACCAGAATAGTCAGGCAATGTCTGCTCTTAGGGAAGCCATACTGGCTGTCACCCATCACCTCCTTATTTTCCATGTGCCTTAGCATAGTTTCTAGGAGGATCTGCTCCATGATCTTGCTTGGCACAGTGGTGAGACTAACTGGCCTGTAGGTCCCTTGATGCTCCTTTTTTTTTTTCCCTTTTTAAAAATGGAGGTTATGTTTCCTCTTTCCGAGTCAGTGGAAACTTCACTGGATTGCCATGACTTCTCAAATATGTTGGATAGTGGCTTAGCAACTTCATCCACAAGTTCCATCAGGACCCATGGGCACATCTCAACAGGTCCCATGGACTTGTGCATATTCAGGTTCCTTTGATGGTCTTGAACCTGATCCTCTCCAACAGTGGGTGGTTCATCATTCTCCCAGTCCCTGCCTTTGCCTTCTGTGACTTGAGTGATTGTGGTGGTTTTACTTGGGTGGGTGGCTGAGCTCCACCAAATATTGATACTGCTAGAATTTTTGCTGGTGCAAGATTTGGTGCAGGATCTCCCTCAACTGTGGACTGCAGGAAGCTGAGAGACTAGCACAAAATACATCAAGTGACTGTTTCTTACACTCCTCCTTAAATATCCACTACTGATTATTATTGTACATGAGACAGTGGGCTAACCACATGCTTGGCTTGGTATGATAAGGCTATTCTTATATAATCCTGTGTAGAAACTTATGAACACAGATTATGAAAATGAATTAATGCTCACCCATGGACTAATTGGAGCCAAGACTCATTCATTCGCTGTCAGGGTATCCTCACACTTTCTGCTCTTAAGTGTAGGTGCAAGAAACCTAGTAGATTACTATTCTCTATCACATGTGCATGCCATTAAACATGTATCTGCATCTTTTTTTTTTTTTTTTTTTTTTCCATGATGAATATGCATTCGATTGGAATTCAAAGTTGTCTGGTGCACTTATCAATGATTTTGATATTGGTAGGGTACTGACATTAACATGAAAGTAGTTTTGCTCCTCATTTCTACATTAACGTATTTTATCTGGTTGTAAAACATTATTCACCATATTTCCATTTTGGTTCTTTGCTTCTCTAATGCCAGATGCCACATAAAGATAAAAAATTTCTAATGTTTGACTTGATTTTACCTAAATTATGTTAAGACCCATGAGGGTTTTCGAAGACCTTGGAATATCATATCTCCTCTGTGTTGTCAAGTTAACTGAAGACTCATCCCTAACTGGAGTCTTAATAAGAATAAAAACTCTTAATACAAATGTGATGAGTTTATTTTTTGCCTCCTGTTGGCTGATCTTTCCTGGAAAACAGTCCATTTTAGCACAGATGTGTTTTCCACTCCTACTGATCCATTTTGATTGGCTACTGTTAAAAAAAACAACAACAAATAAACCACCAACCAACCAAACAAGCAATCAAATAGAAGAATCTAGCTATAACTCAGGCATAGGTAATTGAATATGACAAGCTTTCTGAAATGTAATGTAATATATAGTGAGACTCAAGCATAGTTTGAAGCCAGTGTGCATTAACACTCTGGTAAAATGCACAGAAATTGATTTTGACCTGAAGTCCATGGCCAGGTAAGTTTTTAACTAGGACAAACAGATAAGTGGTTGCAAACCATTTGTCTTTAAGAAATAGCTTATCTGTAGAAAGTTTAGGTGATATGTTACAACCATGAACTAAGATTCCTTTACCCCTTCCTCCTTCCCATGCACAAAATCTCTGTTGGGGATTTCACACTGGTTGATAGAGTTCATAGAAAAAAAATAAATCAAAAAATATCCCTCAGAAGTTTGTTTCTGCAGAATCCAGCTGATAAAAGGAATCAGAGCTGACAGAGAGCACTTAATAGTAATGTCAAAAGCCCAGGTCTCCCTGGCAGAAGTGCTAACACAGTAAGCTCAAAATCTGAACTGGCTTTTTTCAGCTGAGATCAAATCTCTGGCAGACACCCACTGCAGCTGTAGTTTTATTGATGGTAATGATATTTCTGTTTTCAAATGACAGAAAATATGTTTGGTACTTTCAGATTTGTTTCCCTTTGGGTCGAAGGTCTTTTCACGCCTTTCATAAATGGTGGAAAAAATACAAATTAACTTGTCTAAAAAATTAGATCTACAGATTATCTTCAATGTTTAAGTAACAAGTTTATTTTTACCAGAACTTGCTGTTGAAATATTCTATACACATTTCTTATTAATGGGTAATACCATTCTCATTATTCGCTACATATTTAATGAACTGAAAATTATCTTCTTGTAATAATGAAAGATAGTTACTATGGTATTTTAGTTGTTATGTCTAATAGTATAGCATTGTTAGAGAAATAATATAAATATTGCCAGCTGATAGAATATAATTTTGGATTGCAAAATATCAACATAAACAAGTAATTTCCTTAAAGGGAGAAAAATAAATGATTATCATCTCACTTTAGATACTAGGGTTTGAGGCTTAGATAAATTAAATGTCTTAATCTTGTGAGGTAGGTTAACTGGGATCTTGTAGTTTTCAATCTACTGTCTGAAATCTAACTATATTTGTGCATGTGCATGTGTGCATCCATTCATCTGTTCATCCAACCACCCATTTATTTCCTTTTTTTTTTCTTTTTTTCATTCTAGGATACTAAATAGTGTCTGATTCACAAATATATGGGAATAAATTATATTAGTAATCTTATTAAGGGAAGATGGTAATGACAGGAAAATCTCAAAGACTTCTGAAGTGCACTAGTGTTACTTCTTTGCATGTGTTTGTCTAACTTGTTCCTTGAGTCCTTCTGTGGTGGAGACTTCATCAACTTTTCATACTGTTCCAGTGCTCCAGTATCTTTAGTGTTTAGATCTTTTCATAATGTTTTTTATTATTATTTTTTTTTCAATTTACATCCATTATTTCTTTTCTCTCCCTCTATGTGTATTGAAAACTATTGTTCTCTTTGTGTTTGCAGTAACAGCTTACACAGCTGAAGACAGTTATGTCTCCTCTCTGTCTTGTAGGACACCTGGTCTAAAGAAGATGTCATGAAGTGACAAACACAGCAACTGAAGAGGAAAACTGTTTTTAAAAGATAATAATATGCTAAAGATGGAAATGTTAAAATATTAAAAAGATAAAACATTTTTAAAAGATCTCTTCAATTACAATTTTCTATAATGGCAATTAAAGTCATCTGAAGTGTTTTTAGGAACTACCTGCTACTCTAAAAGTGCTAAATATATAGACTTTTCAGACAGCTGGGATAACAAACATGATCCCCAGGCCTTTATAATTGTGAAGACTCTGAAGACATGACTTTCATCAGTGTAAGTCAGAAACAGTGTTTTGGTAGGAGGTATAAAATGACAGTTTTCTACAGGATAAAATGAATTTAGGCTAAACTGAATTATTTGAGGAATGCTCCTGCTGTGGCTAACTAAATAACAGAATACAGTCCACAGGCCATTCACAGTCTACTTTTAGAGACCATTAAAACAATAGCATTATTTGTTTGATTGTTTATTTGCTATTTGTTTAATATTTTTATCCACAACACTATTATTATGACAGACATTCAGAGCATTGAGTCTTGATTCACATGAATCCCATACAAGCATAATTCTAGATTTATACTAGGAAAAGAGAAAGGAAAAACTGAGATTTTTATATCATCTTACAACATGCTATAATGTGCTGAAATGATTTATTCTTTGTATAAATAATTTACAAACATTTATAAAGTCTTAATAAACAGATACAATAAATGTAGCATTTTTCAGTTTTAAGATAAATACACCTGCACAAAAAGAATTAACTTTATGGTAGAAAACACAACAAAGGACTTGAACTCAGTGTTTTGCCTTCTCCAGTGTATTTTGAAGTAGAATTGAAATCAAATTTAACTGCAATTTGACTCTGGCAGTAATTTAGAAAAATAAGAGAATATTATGAGCCTGAACTTCTAGTTTCTCTGTTTTGAAATGCCGAAGTTCCCAACCTGTGGTAGTGTATACCTGGTGCAATCTGACACTGAGAAATACTGGAAGGATTCCTTAAAGAAGAATCCCTCAGGCCACAGCTTGTTCCAGTGCAGCACAGCACACGGTCACTTCTATTCAACTTGGACCATTTTTTCACAGGAGATCTTACAGAAGTAACAAAACCACACAAGTTGCAAAGAATTTGATGACATTTTACCTCTGTGAAGTTTGCAGTGATACTGTAATTGAAGTGTGTGTCTGTGGGAAGGCTGAATAAAAAATAGAATTTACTGTCAAGAAACAGATGAATACTGTACCATTTGAAACAATAGAAATTATTCTCATTTACCATTAGATGGCATACATACAGTATAAAATACATGATTAAACAGAATTCCAATGTACTAGGTGAAAGGTTAAATATTACTTCTGAAGCATAATAGATGCACACTAAAGCCTGCTAATATTTGTTTCCACTCAAAATTTTTATGTCTAAAGAATTTCAGACTCTTCATTAAATACTTCTACATAACTGCCCAAATAAGTCTATGCTGCTAAAAGAAGCTCGGTGGTTGTTACCGCTGCAGCATTGCTGTGTATTCAGCTCCTGCACATGTACTTCCTATTTTTCCTGTTCAGTGAGGTTTTTCCATTGCTTTAAGTCTTGGAACAGATTCAGAATTTTCTCCATTCCTTTACAGTAGGTGTATGGAAAAAGGAATCACAAAAAATAAAAATAAAAATTAAAAAAAATCTGTAGTCTCAAAGTATATGTTCAGTGAAAATCCAAATATTTTACTTGAAAAAAGAAATGCCTAAGTTTCTTCTTCCAAAATGGGACTGTTCTTAATTTAGAAGTGCTCTAAGACAATCTATCATACCAAAATAGTAGCTGACTAGCTAAGCACAAGGAAGACGCAAGTCTACGCTGAATAAGGACTCTAACATGTATTGTGATCACATCATAAGATATACACTGCTGTGGAGTTATGAAAAATGCAGTCCTCCTGGCTGTGTCAGAAAGGAAGGGGTACTGTTCAAAGCTGCAGTGGAGAAAGGACTTGTAGTGCCTGGTAACATCATCCATCTTGCTCTGAAAACCTATGTACTGGGTATATTTGCCTGGCTTGCTCATTAGCTGTGCTGTGTTTGTAGGGCAGAGGAAAAGAGAAAATTTAGTGTTGCTTATCCAAACTTCTTGATCTGTTGGTTCAGATGTGGGAAAGGGGTTGAGGTTAATGTACAGCTACAGCCTTCTTTCTCTCTTAAACAGATGGAGAAAAAATATAAACTGTAAGGTCCTGTCAGCATACTCTTCCCAGGGAAAAGATAGGTAACTTCTGCAAAATCTCTAGATAGTAAGTCAGGAGGAGAGTTCAAATCAAAACTTAGAAGTGACAACTTGTTCTGAAAACAAAACAAAACAAAACAAAACCATTGAATTTTTGGAGGATATTTGAGTGCAATAAGAGAACTTCTGTGTTTATATGCCCAGAAGCTTATATAGAGAGGATGAAAATTGATATGCTCTCTCTCATGATCTTATTCACTTCTGCTTCTTCCTTAGTGGTCAGATCATCCTGACTCATAAGATGTCTTAGTAGCAGATGTCTTATGCACAAAATGTCATGATAACTTAAAATCATCTCTAAACTAAGCTGTTTATTCCCTTATTTGTGCTGGAAAGGGATTTGCTGAAAGTTAAGGTAATATCTCAACAGATTCTTGTAGAGATGCATACAGCAAACTAAACATCTTACTGATGCTACGGAAATGGCCAGTGTATTATATTGCATACTGTCAAGTTTTAGTACAGCTTTGTTCAGCCTGAAGAAGCTTTTTCAATTTAGAATAGCATGGATCTGGAAAACACATTTTTTCTCTAATAACATAACAGTGTTATGGTGAAGCATATTCTAGACAGTAAAATAGTCTGGGATTAACATGTAGGTGTATTAAGCCCAAAACCATTTTATTGCTTGCTCTTGAGAAACGTTTTTCCAAACCATTCATTGTTTCACTTGATTTCTGTCACATAGACAAGCGTGTTATTACATACAGCCTTGCATGCGTATCTGATATATAGCTCCTGAATAGCTATAGTCCAACCTTAAGAAGAGGTAAATGCAGTAAGTATTGAACGTGTTAAGTAATGGAATTAAGGGAAGCCCTTGAAATGTGGGAATACAGGAAAACAGAGAAATTTTGGAAAGTAAAAATAAATAAAAAGACAGGAAATATTTATTAACTTTTAATAGGTGTTGCAGGGAAAACTGCTCAGTTCACATAGTTTATATGAAATCAGTATCAAAACAGTTTATTGATTTACCCTTTACATGAAATTAGACAGTAATCAGTAATTGCTGCCAGATGCAGAGGCAGCTGTTTCTGGCCCAGGCATAAGTTGTGATGCTGGGGGCAACTTGTGCCAGTGTTAATTCAAGCTGTGACTTGTGCAGTTTCCAGTAAAAGGACTCTACCCTGCAATTACAGATGTTCACCCTTTCATACGTCTTCCCAAGCTGACTCTGTTTTTCAAAAGTCTGTTTGTAATTCTCTGGTCACAGTTCAACCTGCCTGAAGGGTGTCATCATCTGTAACATTGTCTGGTGGCAAATGCCCTCCCAGGCAGCTTTTGACCATTTAATTCACTTGTACTGGATACACTCTGTATCTTAACAAGTGTTGCTACCCAAGCCATCTACCAAAGGTGGGCTCTGCAATAACCCACAACAAAGTATCTAGTTAATTATGATGCCTTTTAACTAAATATTATGATTAGTGTTTCTTTCAGAATTACCTGATATTTCTTCTAGGCACATGTAGTGTTTGTTTCTCTTCAGGACAGATGAAGATCTTGTTAACTTTGCCAGTCTTGATTAATTGCTGGTAGTCTGCCACACATTTGTAGTATATTTTTATAAAGATCTCACATAGACAAGGTTGTTATTACATCATTGCATGTGTATATTCAATTGAGTGGAAATTGGAATTTCCACCTCCTAGGAAATTTTTGCACTTCTGCAAAAAAAAAAAAAAAAAAAAAAAAAGAAAGAAAAAAATCAGTTTTTCCCAGCTTAGAGCAAAAGGTTTTAAATATGCTTTCTTTTCCTTCATTAGGAGTTGTAGAGACAATGATTACTTTTTGGGAAACATTGGAGAGAAGAGGAACAGTTTCTTTATTTTCACTTACAAGCTCCCATCTTGGCAGCAGACTGCCTTAGGTCTTGAGGGCCTGTGACATGAGGAGCTCAACAGCCCTTGCTCTCTTGAAAGGTCTTATGGACCTGTGTTGTAGAAGAACTCTGAATACTGAGTTCACAGGAACACACCTGGTAAGCTTCTAAAAAAATGGGGCATTTCAGAGCTTCTCCAGTGTGACAGTAATTTTAGTGTCATAAAGTAACTTTGTGATGCAGGAGGAAATTGTCAGTGTTCATTAGTTCTCTTATTTGACTGAGCTTGAACCATAATCCTTACTATATGCATTTCACTCCAATTGTAAATTGTGGGTTTTTGGAGAGGGGTGGGGAAAGACATTGAAATAATATGGTAGCTTTTGATTCACTTCTCACTATACCATGAAAAGATAGGCAAAACTTATTCTGGCCTAATACCTGGTCATAGCTGGGTACATAAAAGCACAGAGATGTTGGAAGAGTGAAAGTGAATGGGCCACTAGTCATCACAGGGATGTAAAAGAAGCATTGCAAGCTAGCATTGCATTTGTTGAAGCTGTTTCATCAGACTATAAAGTAATGTGATATTTAAATGTAATTACTCAGAGAATAAAGAACTTGGCTAGCCCTGTCCCTGCAGGACAGAGACTGTACTCCAGTCTTCTGTAACCTTTTGTAACTTTCTGCAATACAACAAGCTGGAGAAAGAGTGTTGCTGCTTCCGGGGCTCTCCATGGGCCGCAGCCTCCTCCAGGCCACATTCACCTGCTCCACAGGGGGCTCCTCCACGGGCTGCGGCATGGAGATCTGCTCCATGTGGGACCCATGGGCTGCAGGGGGACAGCCTGCTCCACCAGGGGCCTTTCCACAGGCCACAGGGGAACTTTTGCTCCAGTGTCTGGAGCAACTCCTGCCCTCCTTCTGCACTGACCTTGGTGTCTGCAAGGCAATTTCTCACTCCTCTTTCTCCCAGATGCTGTTCCCCAGCATTTCCCCCCCCCCCCCCGCCTTTCTTAAATATGCTCTCCCAGAGGTGCAAACAACATCACTTACTGGCTTGGCTCTGGCCAACATCGGGTCCCTTTGGAGCTGGCTGAAATGGGCCCTTATCTGACATGGGGCAGCTTCTGGATTCTTCTCACAGAAGCCACCGCTATGGAACCCCACTACCCAAACCTAGCCCATTTATATACATATATACATATATACATATATACATATATACATATATACAGACTGTTAGACTATTTCAGACAGATCTGCTGTAGAGTGTACTTCAGTTAGTCTCCCCACCACTGTGCTTAAGAACTTAGATCAGACAACCAAAATTCTTCTTCTTTAATCAAAACTATATTGTCATTTGCCACAGGAGAAGAGGAAGAGGATGAGATCCCATCAGTGTAGAATTGCTTAACAGGAATGGCTGGTCTGTCTCAGTAGTTATTCTGGGTTCATGGGGAGGGAATTGACTGCCTCATGGGGAACTGAAGCTTTGCAGCTTGCTATATCGCAACAGCCTGGTGGCTAGAGACAGACCCTGGAGTTAAGGTAGCAAGTGAACCTTTCTCTTATTTTCTTAGGATGCAGAAAGAAGTAACAATCAAGGTCAAACAGTTAGAGAAAACTGAGAGTAGTACAAACATAGTCCAAAAATTACATTAGAAACTGCGTGTGTGTATATATATATATGATAATTGAAACCAGTATCTCTGCTCAAGTACTGCTCAAGTACTGAAAATTCTGGGAGTGCATTCACTTTCCTTGCCTTGCTGATACACTGTCTGTCTTTATAGGTGGTATTTTCAAGGCTGAATTTATCCATATTTGACTTTTTTCCTTGCATTTAATCCTGCTATACCTTTGTCAGCAAGGCTGAGGAGTCCCTCCTTTTGTCACTTTTGTCACTTTTTTTTTTTTTTTTTTCTATCCAATGCAAAATATCTCTGCAGAGTAATAGTCACTTTCAAACTTTTCTATTCACAAGCTGCTAACTCCTGAAATCTTCCCTCAAAAGGCTTCCTCTTCAATGTCTGGCTCTTTTTCTTTCTTCTCTGACCTCTCTCCAATTGATTGTACAGCTTTCCTGAAATGAGGATTCAGGTCTGTACCTAGGAAGATGACAAATTTCTTCCACTCCATTATTTCATTTTCCATGTCTTTGTGAGAACCATTGTTTTTTTTTAATTTATTATTATTATTATTATTATTATTTATTGTCTTATCAAAATGTTGCCCTGAAAATTCTTGTTGAAGTAAAAAACAAGTTTTGACATTTATGACTTTGTTTCTCAGAACAGTCTTTATTATAATGAATACAGTGCTCTTACTAAATATTTCAGGTGGGATCCTCCTCTGAACGACTAGACCCATCCTGCCAGTAGAGAAAACTCTATATACTATGCAGCACAGTTTGCATGCAATAAAAGGAGTGGGTGGTGAGAAATGTTGTGGCCTTTCTTCATCTCCATCTCTCTGAAGGACCATAGAGGTGGTTTGCAGTGGTCCTTGACATTGCTGAGTGCAAGAATGTGCTGGCTGGAAGAACCTCTTTAATTCTTTCATGTTTAAAGAGCAAGACAACTGTCAGAAACAAATAAGCCCCCAAAGGAGCAATGTATTAACACAAGCAAATTATAACAAAGCAGGAAATGTGTCATGCTTCAGTGGTGAAGCAGGAGCTGGCAATGGAGATTCTTAAAGTCTATTTTTGACCTAGTTATCTAGCTTTATGACACTTTTTACTTAACCTTACTGTGCTTGTATTATGTAATATATGGTCATATCTTACCTCAGAGGTTTGCTGCAGATATTTGTTTCTCTACAGAATTTGGTGATTCTCAGGGGAAAAAAATATTTAAAATGAGTCATTATTAACTTATTGCACATCCAAGATAATTTATTTTCTCATGACACTTTTGCCAAAAAAACCCTTTGTCTCTGATTTTTAAAAAGTGTACTGATGCATGCAAGCCTTTTAAATCTTACCAGTTCTGCAGTGTCATAGGTGTCTTAGGGCAAAAGAAAGAGAATAAATATAGGCAATATGAGGCCATTATGATCACCGCTTTCATTATGCATCATTTTAAGTGATTATTTTTACAGGTGTGATATTAAGAAGGAAGACAGAATTGCCATAAGGAAGAAAAAAATCTTCACAATTTATAAAAGCTTCAGGTTTGACGTTTCATTTTCTTTGCCTTCATTACAAAATTGGAGCAACCTCCCTCTGGAATGAAAGAAAAATGCTAACTATTTATTTTGCTAATTGATAGTTCTGTTCACTCTGTTCTCCACTTCCAAATCTGAAGAAGTCTAATATGCAAACAAGGAAACCTCACACCACAATTTCTTTCCTTCAGAAAATGCTAGGTTTGCTCCTTAAAGAGAATTTAAACTTCATATTTTTAGCCTCCTGAATTTCAAGAGCTAGCAAGACTTGTAGGATGAATGCCCGCATTCAGTGATTTTTTTTTTTTTTTTAATTTTTATTTTTTAACAGAAGACTGAAATAGTCCTTTATATCAAAAGGAAGCACTTTCATTGATTTGGTAAAATCAGCTATAGCACTCATACCTGGGCCTTGGTCTGTTTAGGGTGAATGGGGTGAAAGTGAAAAGAGAGAGGATGAAAACATTTATATAAATAAACCACATATACTCTTTGAAGCTTGTTAGAGGTAAGAGACAAATTTATCAAAATTCTCTGTAAAAAAAAAATAAAAATGCAAGGACTTAGGATAACCCTCACAGCTCTTAGAAAATACCAAATCAAAAGAAATAAATTAGACAAATTTTGAATGTCACCATTAATTGCCCAAATGATCTGTTTGTTGATAGAGGGAATCTTTAATTACAATCTAAAAACAGAATAGGAAGATAATACTGACTAGCCTATAGGTCTTTAGAGTATATTTGTAGCAACTTCATGTTTTCAAATGCAGCAGAAGCTGTTGGAGATGACTTTTAGACTGAAATGCTTAACTGGAGGTGAAATTCAGTTTTAGAGAAAGTGATTCCCTAGTAAGTTTTTGTGTCTATGAAGAAAGAAGAGTTAGAGCAAAAAAAGAAATATGCTAAATTTCAGGAAAACAAGCAAACAAAAAAACCCACAAAAACACAACACAAACAAACACCTTAGGTCTTGAACCAGTAAATAATGTTCCGAAGGAAATAGATCTATTGAAATTTCCTAACAACTAATACTAAAGCACAGGAGCAAATGATGGTCTGCAAAATAAAAGAGGGATCACAGCTAAATAAGAGAGCTGTGGCTGGAGCTTGGGAAGAAAAAGAGGGTTTGTGAGCTTTAGAAGAAAAGGCAGGTCACTCAGGGGAACTATAAAGATGTCATGAGGCTGTGAAGGGAGAAAATTAGAAGAGCCAAAGCCCAATTGGAGCTCAGTCTGGCTACTGCTGTTAAAAACAATAAAAAAATGTTATTACAAATTCATAAACAAGAAAGGAGGACTAAGGAGAATCTCCATTCTTTATTGGATGGGGGGTAGGGGCGGTTAGGGGTGGTGGTGGGGGAGGGGAATAGTGACAAGAGATGAGGAAAAGGCTGAAATACTTTATGCCTTCTTTGCCTCAGTCTTTAGCAGCAAGACCAGTTGCTCTCCAGGTACCCAGGCCCCTGAGCTGGTAGATAGGGACATGGAGCAGAATGAAGCCCTCATAATGCACGGGGAAATGTTAGTGACTTGCTACTCAACTTAGACATACTCAAGTCTATGGGGACAGATGTAATCCAACCAAGAGTACTGAGGGAACTGGCAGAAGTGCTCACCCAGCCACTTTCCATCATTTATCAGCAGTTCTGGCTATCGGGGGAAGTCCCAGTTGACTGGGATGCCTGGTTACCTTTTACCCAAGGTAACCAGGCAAACAGGCCCATGGGTTTTTGAAAAGCAGGTCATGATTGATGAACCTGGTCTTCTTCTATGACAAGGTGATGAATTCAGAAGATGAGAGAAAGTCTGGATTTGGTCTACCTAGACTTCAGTTAGGCATTTGACACTGTTTCTCACAACAATCTTCTGGATAAACTGGCTGCTCATGGCTTGGATGGGTTTATGCTTCAAGGGGTTAGAAAATGGCTGGGTGGCTGGGCACAAAGAGTTGTGGTGAATGGAGTTAGATCCAGCTGGAGGCAGGTCACCATTGGTGTCTCCCAGGGCTCAGTACTGGGGCTACTTCTCTTCAATATCTTTATTAATGATCTGGATGACAGGATTGAATGCACCCTCAGTAAATTTGCAGACAACAACAAGTTAGTAGTGAATATTGATCTGCTCAAGGGAAGGAAGGCTCTGCAGAGGGATCTGGAGAGGTTGGACTGATGGGCTGAGGTCAACTGCATGAGGTTCAACAAGGCTAAGTGTTGTGTCCTGCACTTGGGGTGAAACAACACCATGTAATGATAAAAGCTGGGGGAAGAGTGGCTGGAAAGCTGCCCAATGGAAAGGGACCTGAGGGTATTGGTCAACAGCTGGCTGAATATGAGCCAGCAGTGCTCAGAAGACCAAGACCAACAGCATTGTGGCTTGTATCAGAAATAGTGTGGCCAGCAGCACCAGGGAAATGATTGTTCCCCTGTAGTTAGCGCTGGTGAGGCTGCACCTTGAATACTGTGTTTGATTTTGGGCCCCTCACTACAAGAAGAATATTGAGGTGCTGGATCATGTCCAAAGAAGGCAATGAAGTAGGTGAAGGGTCTAGAGACTAAGTCTTACAAGGAGTGGCTGAGGGAACTGGGGTTATTTAGCTTGGAGAAGAGGATGCTCAGGGGAGACCTTATTGCACTCTAAAATTGCCTTAAAGGAGGCTATAGTGAAGTGGGGCTTGGTCTCTTCTGCCAAGCACAAAGTGATAAGACAAGAGGAGATGGCCCTAAATTGCAAATGGGGAGATTTATGTTGGACATTAGGAAAAATTTATTCACTGGAAGAGTTGTGAAGTAGTGGAACAGGCTGCCCAGGGAAGTAGTTGAATCACCGTCCCTGGTTGTCTTCAGAAATTATTTAGATGTAGAACTTAGTGACATGGTTTAATGGTGAACTTGGCAATGCTATGTTAAAGGTTGGATCAGATGATCTTAGACGTCTCATCTAACCTAAATAATTCTAGATTGTGTATATATATATATAAACACAAACAAACAAACAAACAAACAAAAACATAAACCTGATGGCTGAGATATAGAATGACAGCAAGGATGCCACAATCTGCTCCTTCCCCTGGGAATACTAGAGGAGAGGGGAGACAAAAAAAGGAAGCAGGGAGGCAAATAAGAAGCTCCAATGTGCAGGAGAGACATCACTGTAAGCAATGTCCTCCAGCACCATGGAACAAGATAACAGCATATAAAAGAAAAAGAAGAGGAGGAGACTCTGCTTAAGAGTGAGATAAGGTGTTTGAGGGTCTCTTATATGCTTGAGGACTGTGCTAGTCCCCAGTCTTGCATGCCGTCTTGCTAAGAATATCTATAGCTGGATGGGTTGCAAAATCCCTGTGTTTAGTAGCAGTAGCTGGGAAAGCAAGAAAAGTAGGCATGAGACCAGCTGCCAAGCAGGAATGGGGCAGGAGAACTGACAAAAGACAAATCCAAAATCCAAGACTCAGTTGGTGGAATGGGCAGTAGTAAGGCATAGCTATCAGGGAAGGCTTTCAAGGCAGGCAAGGAAAAAGTCCAGCTAGTGGGAACTGAACTCGAAACATTCATGATGAATGGGAATGAGTGGAAGAATGAGTGGTGGAAGCAAGTCTTACTGCAAGATCAATAGCAGCTTAGATCAGATCTTGCTACCAAGCAGGATGTACCAATTCCCAGGTGGATGTGATGCAGCTGTAGAAGGGGGCCTAAGTGCTTGTATTTAGTGGAAACCAATGATTAATCAGTTTGGTGAGTAGAAGAAAACAAGGGATTAAATTTATGTTGGCTTTAGTTCTCATTGACATGATCCTGCACATGCAAAATAGGAAGACATGGTTGGGTGAAATTAGTATGGAGTAGATAAAAAGCTGTTTGAAGAAAACTGTGCAGCTATTATTAACTTTTTTTTTTTTTTTTTTTTTTTTGCAAAAATGGGAGGAGAAATCATGAGGGCTTAGATGGATTTATTACCAGTCTGTATTTTACTTAATCATGATGACAATAAGGATGATGTAAAAGAAAATATACTTTTAAATGGCAATATAAAGTTAAATGTTGTTATGGTAATTTGGAAGAGGAGCAGAGAGATACAAGTTTAGATTTCAAAAAGTTCTTGATGAATTAGAGAAAGGGTTTGTAATCAATAAGATGAAATTCAATAAAGAGCAATGCAGAATAATTATTTTTTAGGAGAAATAAAATTTAGAAATACGAAATAGAGAATAACTGGTGAATTAGCTATGCTGCAGAAAAAATATCTTGAGGTTTGAGCTAACAGGTACGAGTTAATGTAGCATGCTGTCAAAAAGGCAAATACCTTGCTGGGATGCATCAATAAAACTGTTCCTCTGCACCCAGCAGGTAATTTTCCCTCTAAACAAGTGTAGCCTCAGCTGACATAATCAGGTCTGGGCACCAGAGAGGAGGGAAATGAGAACAGAAGAAAAATGGAATATGAAGTATATGTTAAAATAGTGAGAAAGGTTGTAGGGGAAGGAAGACAGGGTGACAGACACCCCCAAAAAAACAACACAACCAAACCAAACCAAACCAAACCAAACCAAACCAAACCAAACCAAA
>CM021697.1:20041288-20121339 GCA_011074415.1 Stictonetta naevosa | reverse complement strand
AACCAAACCAAACCAAACCAAACCAAACCAAACCAAACCAAACCAAACCAAACCAAACCAAACCAAACCACACCAAACCAAACCAAACCAATCACTAGATTTATTCTTCTTCATGTTCACTGGAGTGCTTATTATGGCACTCACACACCTTCCAGGGTGATCCTGGGTGTAGTGCCTTCTACAGTATCTAGTTTCATAATTATTTCTAACCAGAGAATTATAGTTATTATTATTTTTACAGATGGAGTTCAAATCAAATGGGGATGCCAGGATCTTTCCCTGCCTCCTGGCCAGTAGGGCTGGAATTTCACTGTGTCTAGGAAAAGTGGAAAAGCTGGCTGGCTGCCAGACTGCAAATTAGGGCTGCTGAGATGCTGTCAGCAGCAGTCTTGATGGTAAATATTCATGAGCTAAAATGTGCCAATATTCATGTTTGGTGAATTGCATATTCAATGCTATTGTCTATACCACTTTGTAAAGGTCATTCTGGCATCCAAAGTTAACTGAAATGACTGATCCACTGTAAAAGAACACCATTCTCTTAGAAAGTGTGAAACCTGTGCATTTTCAAAGTCTATGTGGACCACTTGTAAACACTTCTGTTTCCATTATCAGGTGACAACCCCAACATACAGTGTAGCTTTAATTTAGCAAGAACAGCTGTTGGTTCTGCCCAGCTTTCACTGATTTTTGCTATGCCTTGTTTGACTTTGAGAGTACAAAAACTGCATCTAGAATCTCAGAACTTCATTCACTTGTGCAGTGGGTTTTTATCTGCAGTGCTTTCTTCAGCACAACACAGTCAAGCTGATGTCTTTTCAGTTTTTGAATATAGAACAAATTTCATGTAAAAAAAGAAAAATCATTTCACTTAGTTTTACTTCACAAACTGCTTATTTTGGGATGGTGCAGGGAAATCCCATATTAATTTTTAACAAGAAGAAGGTATTGCTGTGGGTGAATTTCTGTCAGGGCCAAGGAAATGATTTTTTCAGCCGCAAGAATTCAGTGCTGCAATGTCATAAGAGCATGTAGTTATTATTCTGAATGCTATGCAGACTGTAACATAAGACAGAAAAAAGTGCTTACGAGGAACATATTGAATTATAATAAATTCGTCTCGTCTGGAGACAATGATGAGCTGGCACATTTTGTCAAGTGGAAGTCACATAGGATGCTGTGTGCTGCATACATATTACAGCATTAGCAATAGGCAGAGAGAGGATGGCACCGACAGGGGAACTGCTCAGACAGATAGGTTGAGCATTTGTATTCCAGAGCTCAGCAAGTGCTCAATTCACTGATCCAAACCAAACATGTTGAAGTCAAGGCCTGTTTCTATAACATGTTTGATATACAGCTGAGCAGTAACTGAATCAAAACAGCATCTCACTATTGCTGTATGGTGCCTTACTGGGTGGTGAAAGCAAGTGAAGCTTTTCCTGGCACTAGGGGTATGTTGTATGCAAATGTACCATCTCAGTGGTAAATCTTTAATGTGGCAGACAGAACATTAATTGCATAGCTCCCCAGGATCATGTTGCATGCCCAGTTTCCTTAAGTTAAATTATTCCAGAGATTCTTCTCTTGATGGAGGATTCCAGACATTGCAATCCTACTGTGTGCCATAAATCAGCTATTCTGCAGTTCGCCTTCAAGTCTTAACTAACTCTTGGGTCAAATGACATTTACATTCACAAAATGTACCTAACTGAGAGAACCCAGCATGTTAATTACAATTCATATTAATATTGTGAAATACAATCTAATAAATAATGTGATATAATATGGTGTAATATGTCTATTGTTACAGTGTCTTTCTATTGTGGGTACAGATTCCCCTGATGAAAATGAAAAAGCCACACTTTCAGTTTTTTAAACAACTAAATGGCAAAAGTGATCTTCCCGTACATATTAGAAAACTAATTCCTGGCATGCACACTGTGCTGAGGGATCAGCCCTTTGTTCTTTGAGCCGGTACTAGTGAGGCTGTATAGTCATGCACATGCATCCAGAAGCACAGACATGTACTAAAAGGTTTTATTCCAGCAGCTTGCACTGTAGTGACCTCACCTTTTAGTGTGTGCCCATAACTTAGCATGGCTTCAGATGTGCCATGAGCAGCATGCAGTGATTCTCCAGAGGCAGAGGTTAACAGCATGACATTGCAGTCTTTTATTTTCTCTGAACATTTTCTCCTTCTCTTAATCTACACCCATTTCCATGTACAGGTGAAGGTCTATCAGAAAGAAATTAAGAGCTGCTCAAATTTTTATGCATGTGTAAGTACTGTCCCTTCTATTTTTCCAGAGAGCATTCTAATGTAATATCCTTTTCATTAGAATGAAGATGCACTATTTTAGATAGATTAGCCCCATTTGCAATAAAGAAAATAAAGTTTAGTCATTTCCAAAAATAAAAGCTCAACATCTCCTAAGATAGATGTCATCTGAAAGAACTGTCTAATCCACCTTGTCCTTTTCCTCATGGTTCCTTACTGAAGTTTACTTTTATTCTAATTTCTCTTCAAGAAGATAGGCCCTCTTGAAAATGTGATATATCTCTGTTAAGTGAAAAAATAAATAAAACAGGCTAGAAAAAGGGAAAATTTTAATTTGCAATGGTGGAGGAAAAAAATATGGGTAAAAGAAGGGGAAAGAAGATGATTGTATGGAAAGACTGCTTATTTTCCATACTGAGAATTCAAACAATGAACTTCCTGTTGCAAGCCTTTTAATAACACATATATGTAACAGACAGGAGGTACAAGACTGTCCATAGTAACAAGTAAGCAAACAAACTTTTTGCTTAGTCAAATAATGTTGAAGGGGGGGGGGGGCCGCGGAGATTTTAAATTAAAAGAAGGTAGGTTTAGATTAGATATAAGAAATTCTTTACTCAAAGGGTGGTGAGGCACTGAAACAGGTTGCTCAGAGAAGCTGTGGATGCCCCTTCCCTGGAAGTGTTCAAGACGAGGTTGGATGGGGCCCTGGGCAACCTGATCTGCTGGGTGGCATCCCTGCCCATGGCAGGGGGTTGGAACCGGATGATAGTTAAGCTACCTTCCAATCTATTATTTTATGATTTCTGCCAACAGTGAGTGTTAGAAGGAGGTGCCCTCTGTGACCAAATACATCACCAAGGAAAGCAGAACTTGGAAAAGAGAAGTTGAAAAAAAGTTATTTTAATGGTTTATTTTAAAAAGCACATAAATAAAACAGCTAGAATACAAATAAAAGGAAAACATCATGGAGTCATACAAGTCTAAATCAAAGTGTTTTTAATAGGTATTCCCTGACTACATAGCTTTGAGTTGATCCAACATAAAGAGGAAAATATATCCACAGTATGTTCTTGTCAGCTTGACTTAGTTAATGTAGACATTTGGAAACACAGAAGTGCCTTTATGTTTGCAATGTTCTACCTACTGGATTTGGGCTTGCAATATTGAACATGGGTTCAATCTATGGCTAACTTTATTTATTTATTTATTTATTTTCAACAAAAATAAGCAACAGATGAACATTTTATTTTCTGCAATGCTATCTGATTGTAACTTGTCTGTTACTTAGCTCCAGCATGTTTAAATTTGTTCTGATCCTATAAAAGAGAATGCCTGGTAGCTTAAACATATAAAGCTCCTTATTGGAGCAGGATACTTTAGCATGCAAGCCACAATTTCTTTGGAATTTTTAATCTTACATCCATTAAAGACAATGTAAACTGTGCAGTATTAAATTCTTTCCAGACTCTCTTCACTCAACTTACAGTGGAAATTATTCTAAGGTATATTAAGATTGTGATTTTTTTTTTTTTTTCCCCCACAGAAACAGATTGCTTAGTTTATGTGTTTCAGCATGTCTATGATTCATATTCCTGTGTTCTTAGATGGGGGGAATCTCTGAAATGCCCCATAAGTGATACAGAAAGAGATAGTTTGGGGACACCAATGTTTAAATGTCAGCTAATTCCCACTGCTGTCCATACTCTTAGGAATAAGAAGAACAGAAAAGGAATTGTAATGACTTTTAAAGTTGTTTGTTTGTCCCCTGGGGTTCCCTTGTGGAGGTGCTGCTACTTGGCCTTTCCTATGCAGTACCGTGCCTGAAGGCATTTGTTATAAAAAAATGACATAATGTATGTAACACTGCAGTCATTTTTAAGCCTGCACAATATCAGCTTGAAGAGGCTTCTTTATAACATGTTTAGTTACTGATTATGTAAACGGAACAAAGTTCTTTTTCTGTTACATGAGTGTGTAATCTCTAAATGTTTATAATCCAAACAACTTGAAAATGTTGGCTTTTTTCCACTTTTAAAGGTTATACACCCAAGTAATCCCCACAAATAGCAAACTGCAATAACATGTATTTAAACTTCAAATGTCTCTGGCAAAATGTTGTGCTTTTAATCGTATTCTGGGAAATGTAAATGTAGTTTCAGAGGTAGCAAATGGTTTATGACAGGCCAGATTCTGCCTCCTTCACTCCTACAAATTAGGTCTTGGAAAAGTGATTCTATTAAAGGGGTAAAACCCTTCATAAGTGAATAAAAGTGGTAGGATCACTTCCCTTTTTCACTAAGGGCATCTCTATGGCACTAGATATTCCTCTGCTTGGAGACAAGAGCTATTATTTCATTACAGTACTCTGACAAATGGCACAGAGATATTCCAGGGTCTATAAAACCTCCAATGCAGCAGTAATACTTAAGTCAGACCTTCAATCTTATGAAATAGAATAGACGTTACTGCTTGGAAAAATTGTCAATCCCCATTAGTATCTGATCAAGCTGCTGAAACTAGATGATTTGCCCCTGAATACTTCCTTGCACCCCAGTCATTGATATATGTTATTTGTAAAACAGCATATTTTACAACTCCAAATCTCTTTTTCTCTGAACAACAGTACAGGTGGAAAGGACTGGGGAGATGGGAAAGAACCACATTAATATGAATTATCTCCTATTGCCTCCATAGATCCCCTCAACGTCTGTTCAAACTGTGCATGTTTTTTATTTACCAGTCTGGTGGTAAATATAAGCATGAAATAACAGGTGACAACTCGACATTCAACCATTAGTCTGCGGGCAGTTTATTTCCCTCTGTAATTTTTCCTCTTTTCCCTAAACACAAGAATAAAAGGGTTCATAAGTGAGAACAGAAGGCACTGAAAACTCCATGAGACTGAATTCTTACACTTTTACATGGTTGTAGAAGGAACTGATGAATGATCATAATATTTGCTCTTAACACTTATAAAATTGAAATCATGTTTCATGTTCCTGTGATACACATTGATCTGATTATTGAGAGTAGCTGGTTCTGTTCTTTTCACTGAAAAATATCACTGGCTATTGAGTAGACATGGAAGAGAATCAGACCTTTGGGAAATGAAATATAAGGCATTTAAAATTCTTGGCTCTCCTTTATAATTATTTTTTTTACCTAAACTCTGTTTTTAAGGCTTAGGTGTAAGTACAATGTTTTGATAGCCAAGTATATATAGGACTATATATCCATGAAATATGTATTAGGACAGACCAATTCAACTCATTCTTTTATCTCAGAGCAGGAGGTCAATTCAGAACTTGAAAAAGAGGACAGGATAATATTGACCACTACTACTATTGCTACTACTACTACTACTACTACTTATTATTTCTGAATAAAACATATCTGATGTTCCAGTCCTCTAGTAAAGCATGTGAAGCGATCTTAAAATGTGCTTAACTGAAATATTGACTCAGCATATTAAGAGATAGTTGAGGCAATTATTATCTATTTAATATATTTCAGAAATTGATTATTGTTTTTTGAGGCACAGGAAAATCTCAGTCATACTTTCTGATATAAAGCAACAGACCAGTCTCAAAAATATGTAAGTACTATATAGGATATCAATTTATAAAACTGGTGGTGAAATATATTTGGACTTATTCTAGTCTGCAAATATTTTGCATTAAAAGAAATTGCTTTAGATGAAAAAAATAACTATACATCAGGTCTTCAAATATTATTTGTAGAAAGCACTAATAACTTCATGATGACCTCTGTAGACTAAGACTCTAGGCTTCTTTCCATTCTGCCAGCTGTCTTGATCAACATATTTGAAAAGTCAGAAAATTACACAGCTTTGGGATAACAGTGATAGAACTAAATTTTTAAGATAGATTGCATGAAAACATAACATTGAACTTGAATCCTATGTCAAAGGAAATTGAAAAAAAAAAAAAAGAAAAACAATCTTAAAAAAAAATAAGGTCCCCTATCTTACTGAGACCTGTTAATATTCCACAAAAAATTGTCTTGGTGGAATTTTAGTCAAACACTTTGCCTGCAACACCTCTCTTATACGGTCCCAAACATGATTAAATCTTGACAGGAGAGTCAGGCCTGTTCTCATGCATAATTCTGCTTGGAAGCATGTGACATCTTAAAGGCAAATGTTTCTATCCAGCAGCTCCAAACTTGGGACAAATCATGGATTGCTCAATTGTTTCCTTAATTTCAGTGGAGTACATAATATATGCTAAAGGGTTCAAGGAAATAAACAGAGGATAACAGACCCTTTGTCCTGCTGTTTCTGTGCATGATTTGCAAATAGTTTTTTAATTCTGACAGTTTTCTTTTGATATGTTGCTTTTATGGTTTTAACTGTGGCTTTTAAATTGATAGTGCACAATATTCTACTGAAGCTGAATGTTTATTCTAGAATTTTCAAGCTATTATATTGCAACTTGAAGCAGGATTTATTTCTGTACACTCTCCCAAGTGCACAAATATGTTCAAAGGCTAACAGTTCCCTTTACTAGACTAGTGGCTTAGCAATACTGTTCCCCAATGACCTTTTTTGTGTTCATCCTAAATAGTATTATTATTTTTTTAATTTTATTTTTTGTCCTTCTGCCACCACAATGGAGAATATTTTCAGGGCAAAAACCTGTTTTGACGTGTCTCTTTCAAAACACAGAATTGCTTTTGGACTCTACACAGATCAGCAGTTGTGGAGTTCTGTCACTTTCTACATAATCTTCGATTAGTCATACTTACCAACAGAAGTTGCTAACTGCCTTCACAATGCATATTGGATATAATATACAAATACACAGACACGTGCACACACACCTCACACATATATAAATTACTAACCTATGAGTTTTTTTTTTTTTTTTTTTTTTTTAAAAAAAAAAAAAACAAGCATGTCTCTCATTGCTTTAAAACAAACACCATTCAAGCTGGACAATTAATTAATTAATTAATTAATTTATTAATTAATTTATTTATTTATTTTTAACAGTACCTAGTCTATTCTCTAAATCTATGTTAAACTCTGGACACTGGCCATGTGATTATCATTTGCTAGCTGTTAATTTTTACAGTCTGCTCCATTTCTTACCTTATCATCTTATCAATACTCTCTACTTAATAGGGCTTTTTGATGCACATATAATGTATTATCCCTGCCTGTGTTTGAGGTTTAATATCATTTTAGCCCAAGGAACTGATCCAGAGATTCTAATTCAATTGCATTTTATTGGCATATATGAAATGCATCTCTGTCATTTACACAGACAACATTGAAGTGCTGGTTGTATTCAAATGCCTATGTATTATTATATTCAAAGCTTCTTTTCTTAGACAGGATAGTTCCAATATGTTTTGTTTTGAGGAACGCAGAAACTGTTAAGCTTCTGAATGGTTGTATTACCTCCAGTGTTTGCTTATTTGCTATTTATGTTCATTATTTCAACTGTGCTTGCCTATTAAACATAACCCACAAAATATGCTCTCATCCTAATTAAATTAGGTGGTGATAAACTCTTTGTTGTTGGCAGTGAAAGCTGACTCACTTAACATTGTTAAATTTATATGAGAATACAAACAGCTTTCATATCTACTAGAAACCTGCATATTTTTTATCAAATCTACATTTCTCATAACTATAGTTTTGAGTGAACAAAAATTATATTTTCTTATTAGCCGGGGGGAAGAACTACAATTTTTTTTCATTATGTCTTTCCTAGTTCATTAAATTATGGGAAGTACTTTATAACCTAACAGAAAAAAAAAATATGTAAAATGACTAAAATTTCAGGTCATAGTTCAAACTGGAAATCTTTTTCTAAAGTGAGGATAAAGAGCTATCAGACACAATTCCCAGAGAATGGGATGAGTCTTAGACATACTAAGTCTTTAAATCTGAGCTGCATTTTTATTTATTTATTTATTTATTTATCTATTTATTTATTTATTTATTTATTTTATGTTGCTGCCGTTACTAATCAGATGCAGGAATCACTGCCTGAAAATAATATTGTAAGATTAAGCCGAATGACCTTTATGATTCTTTCTGGCCTCCCCCAACTATCTCTCTGAGCAAAGTACTATCTCTGGTTTTCTCTTGTGGCCATTTTCTCCTGTGGCCATTTGGTCCATCAATCATTGTGCATTAGCCTGAGACAAATAAAATGACAGAAAGCCAAATTGGAAACCAGTATTTGGACCAGAAAATGCAAAAGATGTTAAAATTTTAATGTCCACTTTACATGCCTATTTGTACAACATGTGCCAAATCTTCATGAATCCAGACACTTGAACTTGCCATGACTGAACACAGAAATTTATATAACTAAAGCTCAAAGCCCTTTTAAATAATCCAATAAAAAGAGCAAAGTTCCCAGACAAAACCTGTGGTTTGATCCTCTCTTCACCCTGCTGGCCACTCAATGTTTTGTTACCCTGACATATGGTGGTCTGGAGTTACTCACAGTCTTTTGAAGTTCTTGAAGAATCTTTATCTTGATATTTTCTTCTGTGTTATTAAAGAATCATGACTTCCTACTTGATACAGTACACTGCTCTGCTATCCAGTATTGGTAGTGGGTAGGGGAAAAGAACAACTATTCATCCTTCTGGTGTAAAATATTGCTAGTTTTAAGGAACTTTTTACACATGGAGGTAAAAGTACTACTATTGTCTCTGTCTTTAAAATGTTCTATAAACACTCTAATCACAGATGCTACAAAAGCTTTTAATCCTGTCTTAATTTAAACTTGTAATTCAGTCATTAAAGTTTGATTTTATGTCTCAAAAACTGTATTTGTGAACTTATTGAGAACTTCCAGAATAGTAGAGAAGACAAAAACACGAGCTGTTTCCATAGGCAGAACAATAGTATCTCTACAGCATCTCTGCATAAAAAGAGGAGGATCTTCTGTGACCAACATGTTTTTAATTCTGGACAGAAAATATTAACAGTCTATCCAATTAACAGTATTAATAGAGTCATGAGGCATTCATAGTAATGAGGAATGAAGTGGTAACTTTCAGGTAGGTGACCATCACTTTCATCTCTCTGCCTTGAGCAGACTTCCTCTACATCTACCCCTGGAACAGCTAGATGTGAGAAATTGTATTAATAAGCTTAACTGACTCATATTCTCTTGAAGAACTCTGAAGCTGCAATTTGTCTTGTCAGATGCACCTGCAGGATGCTAACATCTCAGATTTCCCAAACCCAAACAGGACAGCCTGCCTTCTATAGAAGGATTACTGGTGTAGATGACCTGTTCATAGAAGGTGGTGTTTTACATGTTAGCAAAATAGTGAACAAAACTCCTACCAACTCCACACAACCAATGCACAATAGTTATGACTGTTCACAGGAGTAGTCTCAGCACACTTGTTAGTGCAATTGCATCCTCTGCAACAAGAAACATGTAAATAATGTTATGTTAATTTTACATGTCCTTGCTCTCCCTCCCACAGGCTTCAGGCAACAGTGGAATATTATATATATATATATATATATATATATATATATATATATATATATATGAGATGATTAGATGGTCCTTTAATTAAAAAGTTGAGAAATTCCATACAGAGCATGTGATACTATTCACCTCAAACTTATTTGATGATAAGATGCACCCATTTCAAGAAGCAGTAAGGTATGTTCACCTTAATTAATTAAAATATTCTCAAATATTAAGGGTACTTGTTAACTTGCAAAGAGGCCCCTGGGAACTGAGGTTAATCATGTAGGAATAACTTGAGGCCATTTTCCCGTGTCTTATCACTTGGTGCTTGGTGCTTGGTGCTTGGGAGAAGAAACTTTTCCCACCTCACTACAACCTCATTTAAGATAATTGTAAAGTACAATAACGTCTCCCCTGAACCTTCTTTTCTCTAAGCTAAACAACCCTAGTTCCCTTAGCTGCTCCTCATAAGACTTGTTATCCATTCAACTCCATTAGTAATTTTTCCACTAGTAAGGTTAGGTTCCACTTGCACATCTTTGTGCAGCAGTCCTTTTTAAATATACACACATAGAAACATGACACACAGTCAGACATTACTAGTTAATGTTTCTTAATGAGTTAGAGAAGTTGTTTACAGGACTACCTTCAGTTAAGTTTAGCTGAAGAATCAAGGATGAGTCTCTATTTCATGTTGCACTGTGTTTTGTTTTTTGTTCTGCAGGTGCTTTTCTTGAGGAAGAAAGATAAGACAGGACTGGACTTCTGCCAGCAAATGACAACTAATGTCTCCTCTTCCCCAGAAATCATTCCTTTCTTTTTCATTTGTCTCACATTTCTATGACAGAAGCACAACCTTTTCTGCTTACCTGAATATAATTTTTAGCACACAGGCACAAACTAATACAGCTTACTCAGTGTCACTGCTCTGAAAAAAAAAAAAAAAAATCCTTCTGGAGTACTTTTTGTGATTTTTAGTTGCCTAAATACATGCTTTGCATTTCTATAAAGGCTTGGGATGTACTGTTCTGGTAACTCAAAATAAGATGCTACTTGCTATGGATAATGTTCCATTATGTTCGTGAAGAATGGTTTATGGGTTATGGTCCCCATCTATAGGTGTACAATCTCAACTTCTTTGCATTGACTTATCTTGAGCAGGAACTTAAGTCACCTTAAGATAAACACTTTTTTACATAGTCTAGCTCTAGAATTTGATTCATAGAATCATAGAATAATTAAGGTTGGAAAAGAACCCAAAGGTCATCTAGTCCAACTGTCCCACTTATATTACCCAATAAACCATGTCCCTAAGTACCCTTGCAACCATTTGACAAACATAGCTGCAGCTATCAAATTTCCTTCACTTTTATGCTTAAAAATAAAAGTCATAGAATTTTACATGGCATTGAAAAAGCATCTCTTTGGTTTTGAGTGTGAATTGTTGGTGAAAGTCAAAGGTTGGTCTCCAGATCATTTCAGTGTAAGCTAATGATATATATGAGTGAAACAAAATTAAGGTAATAATTGTTCATGTAACAAAACTGGGAGCCAACATCAAAACATATCACCAAGATGTAAGGATGAAGAGCTATAATATGTAGAAGCAGAACTGGGACAGAGTCCTTTTCTCAAAGCAAAGTCTTTATATAGGCCCCTATCAGCTGAAGATGACTGCAGATGAGAGCTTTGTATAGTGGTCAAAATCACAGGACTCATGCAATAAATCCATAGGAAGATTAAATTCTTGTATTTGTAAGTTGAAGTTCATCTATCAGAGACATGAAGCCAGAATTGGCGTTATGTAGGGTTCAAATCAGACCACCCTTGACTGTCTTATCATTCACATCCAAAAAAAGGAATTCTACCTAGGATGATGTAGAGGAGAGATGACTGGGGAATGTAGAGACCTTCCACTATGAGGAGAGACTAAGAGTTCATCTTCCTGAGTCTAGTAAAATAAACTGTAAGATATGATTGGTATGAATAAAAACTCTGGCAGATTACTGCCACGGTGGAGAAAAGAAATGAAAGTAAAGGAAATGTGGTTTTAAGAGAAGCTAAAATTAAACTTAGAATGGAGATGAGAGGTTTATTGCTACCGGAAGAAGAAACTTCTGGTGTCACCCTCAAGCAAGAGTAGTGGTCTAAAGAAACATCACCAATTTTTAGATGGAACTAGAAATGTTTTTTGTTTGTTTTGTTTGTTTGTTTTTGGAGGGGGAGGGGAGCTATATAAATTTTGACAATAAATAAGTCATCCTTTTGGAAAGTTATCTTCTGGAATTGCAAATCAGGAAAGCATGTAGTCTAGCAAAGTGTCTCCATTACTATTCATTATGCTCTTTTTGAAATCCATACCTTTCTACATACAATTCTGTGGTCTTAGCTTTTTGTATGTTTGTCATTTTAGAATACTATTTGTTGTTATTTTAGAATACTATTTGGAAGAAAGATGTTCATCTGTAAAAAACTCCAAGATGGAATTTACACAAAAATGAGATATTTATTATTGTGCTCTGTAACTGCTGAACACTGAAGAAAGCTCTTCTTCATAGTTGTTATTATGACTGCATAGTATAAATCACTAATAAATATGACTAGATGTATAAGGCTAGAAAATGTGAGATGATTATTATGATTCATTTATTTTTTTAAAATCAATATTATGTAGTTGTAAAAATTATTTTTTCTTTCTCTTGTGTCTTTGAGGAGCTCCAGAGCCTAGTCCCTAAGAACATGAGCACAGGCAAAGCAGCAGGAATATCCTTTGGACACACAAAGAGAAACATGAGTAAGGGATACTTCATTAAGTCTACTCCATATAACTGCATTTTGATGTCCATGATCCACATGCTAGAGATAATTATATTTCTACTAAATCTCTTCCACCCCCTTTTTAATTTTTTTTTTTTTTAATAGATTGTAAATGAACTGAAACTGAACAAATACTGAAAATTGATCTACTGTGTGAGGATTTTCTAAGGAGATGTCCCTAAAGGAAATACAGGTTGTTTTAACTAGGCAACATACTAGTATAATCAAACTGTATGCCCAAATCTGCAAGGGAATAAAGTAATATTCATCAATGGATCTGAAAGGTTTTTTATATTTCAGAGTGTCTGAGCTGGAAATCCACCCAAATAACAACAACAACAACAACAACAATTATACTTTTTTTTTTTTTTTTTTTAAATAAAATGTTCAAACTATTTCATGTTGTACTGCTTTTGATTTTAATAGTCTACTCATAATGTTTAAATGTTTATAGGTCTATGGTGTTTTAAATCAGAAAATTAATGTCTCTGCAGGTGACAATGGATTCCACTGCATATAAAGCATGTGCAGCTGACAGACACATATAGTTCATTATAGTAGCATGGACTGAAAGGTTCTTCATTCTATCATAGAGACTTTGTAAATGATTTGTGTGAATTAGAGGAAAAGTAGCCAGTGGGCTAAAATTTTTCCAGCTGCTGTCTTATACTGGTAATATAAGAGTTATTTGAGTTTGATTGTGTTATGCTGAGAAATGTACCATCTCTGCTAAGTGTCAGCAAACAAAACCACTGTTGATATAAACCATCACCTCTTCATTGCAATTTCTACTTCTTGTAAAATACTGCTGTTAGAACATCACTATCACCTACTAAACCCATAGTGCCAGACTGTGCTCTCTTAGTTGTGTGATGCTAAATGTCATGAGGTGTCTAGTGTCATAAAATTCTCTGTACAAAGGACATGAACTCTTGATGTGACCCAGATTTCTTCCTGACTGCACCAGCCAAAGCACTTCTCATGTATTCTCCAGTGTCAGCTTGTGTGTTAGGAGTTGCTCTCTGTTCTGGCTCTCCATGGCCCCATCCTCTAGAAGGGACGATGAGCAGGGTCTGCACTGCTGAGTTTTCTAGTGACCCATACTGCTTCATTGTGGTCTGGGGTTAAGGATCTTGAATAGCCTAATAACCTACAGATCAACAGCCCAAGGGGCTATTTCAAATCTGATTAAATTGGCTACTGACTATTCCTAAATGAAGCAGACCTGTGACTTTTTTTTTTTTTTTTTTTTTTTTTTTTTTCCCTGAGACTGTGCCATATTTCACATGCCCAAACTTTACCTCTTCCCAAATACAGTAGTTACTCATCTCTAGGAATAGTCCCTGTTATGTATAACATCCCAATGTCTCCCAAGCATAATATGAAAGAGTAGTAGCTGAGCCAAAACTGCACTAGGAGATGTGCTGATATTTAACTAATGTGAATGTTTGTGAGCTATGGACTATTTACTAGTATATAGCCACAGAGACTAAGGTCAGTTCTGCTGCTATTAAAACAGATCTCTTTTTGACTGGACATCTGTGTGGTCCTTCTCCCAGCGTGCTTGAATAAGGAGAATTTAAATGTAACCCTAGAGACCTCAGCTGGACAAAGCCTCTATGTACTGGGCCACGTTATTTTATTTTTGTTTTTTTCTAGGCAAAGTATGTCTCACCACAGTGAGTCAAGAGGATCAACTTGTTCTTCTATGTGTGATGGAGCAAAAAGAAACCTTTAGCATCAAAAAAAAAAAAAAAATAGTAAGAAGAGAATATTGTGTCAGCAAAAACAGGCAAAAACAAAACTGCATTCTTGTCAAAGGCATTAATATTGACACAACAGAAAGGGCAAAGTAAAAATTTCACTTCAACTTTGACTCTGTTAGTTGGTGCTGAGCTAAAAGTCAAAGGAAGTTACAGACTTTCAGTGTGAGGTCTAGGGTAAAATAAAATAAGTTAAAGATACAGGTTTTCTATATTTCCTCCATTTAAAGTGCCAATAAAGACATTGGAATTCTGAGGACTTTCCTGTAGTGGGAAATAAGTTTGCTCAGGTTCCTGGCTTGCAAGGGCCTATAGTCTGGCCAAATGGGGCAACCACCTTTGGGATGGGGAAGGTGATGATAAAGTTTATGCAGCATTGCTAGCTACAAAAATGCAGAGGATGAGAAGGCACAAAAAGTTTTCTTCAAAGTGTTGAAAGAAAAGTTCATCCAAGGGTTCCCCCATTGGCCTATGATTCTCCTGAACCATACAGCAAATGTATTAACAGTTTCATCACATAATTACTAAAAGATTACTGAAAACAGTTAAAAATATAGATACAAAATGTCCTTCTTTTGCAGAGTTGTTGTTTAACTTAGTCCAATCATTTGCATATATGTATCCATTTGTTAAGCATGTAATCAATACATGCTTTCCTCACAAGGTGAGGAAAAGGGATTCATCTCAGGAAGTACAATCAACCTGCTTAGGGGTAAAAAAAAAAAAAAAAGGAAATCTGAAAACTATAGTGTGAAAATTATTTTTCTGCCCTTTTCCAATAGATTAACTGATCTGCTGTCTGTATTTTGTTTTAAAGCTGCCATATACAGTGAGAAAGTGTACGTATTTGTGTATATGTACTCTGATAAGTCCCTTAAAATATGAGGTTGTAGCTCATAGAATCTTGGGCAATGACATTTGTAAATTGAAAATCAAAGCCAATGGGAACAGAGCAGAGATGTTATAGGCAGCAATAAGGTCAAAAATAAAATGGGAGAAGCATCAAGGATAGACATCCTTACATTGCCCCATGTGCTTTATTATCTTTTGTTTAGTCTTATTCCTGGCACCAATGGTAATGTTTGCAGGACAGTAACAGAAGCAGAAATGGTGTACTGCAGACAGCATGTTTTGGAAATTGCCTAACTAAAGCTATGGGTAAGATGTTGGGTAGCATTCTCCCAGTTCTGAAGGTAAGTGGACAACCCAAATACTTGCCCAACAGGAATGTGAGTTCAAAAATGTTATGCTACTTGTGGATGACATATTTACAGTATTAAAAGAACCACTACCATGACCAAAACCAAACAAACAAAAAACCCCAAAGACTGTCTACGAAGATTTTACTTTGCTTTTCTTTGTCCAACATTTGCTTCAGAATTGAGTACTAAACTGATGAATGACAAAACAAGCAGTTTATGACATTTAAAGTGTTTAGTTTGTTTGCTTCCTTCGTTGTCTTAGCCCTTGGACTAGTTATTTACCTGACTATTTCTATAAATTGAGGTAACAGGTGTAAGATATGGAGGAAAGCAATTGACCATCAGAACCTGCAATTACTGCCTTCTTCAGTAATAATACACCACAGCTTCATTCTTGGAAAACAACAACTACTCTGTGACCTAGATTTTTTTTTTTTTATTATTATTATTATTATTATTTTTTTCCCAAAGATCAAAAGTGAATTGAATGCCAGACTCAAAGTTGGCGCTTGAGACCTATAGTGAAAGTAGATTGATTTTTTCCTTGTAATTCAATGCAGTAGTCGGAAAATTTCTAGTGAAAATCATTTTTTATTCTGCAGGCATGGAGAACATGGCAGAAATGCCTATCTTTAAAACCATATTTATTCGTTTAGATGAGGATGACATTTGGAGTCATAGTATGAAGACAGTGGCAAACTTCATTCTGTAGAGTACCATCATTTAGTATATATGCCCCAAACTTTCCTGCTATTTGACTATGAGTCTCTTAAGTAAGTGAGGTTGCATCCTACTATCTCCACTCCTAAAGATGTTCAGGTTGAAGAGGAATAAATTGATAATATAAATTTTATGGAATAGGAAAATGGTGTATACAGTCTGAAATATTCCAGTGTTTTGCCACTTTCCAGCAATATATATAAAGAATAACATTGAAAAATAAAAACACATTCCCCACACCAATACTCTACTATGTTCATCTGTATTTATTTATTTATTTAATATTTATATTGATTTAACTTCTGAACTTTGATAAAGGTAATACTACAAATTTATACATAGGGAGACAACCTAACTTTAACATTTGTTAAAGTAACAGACTTTATGTACAAACTCTACTATCAAGCCAACTTGATCAGATATAATCTCTTGTAAACTAAGGTTTACATTAAAATATTATGAATACCATTTGCTTTAAAAGTGAAGAGAATATACATTCTTAAGAAAGGACATTTCAGTCTGCTGAATTTAAAAACTCTCTATACAATGTAGGGATTTTAAGCCTATGACTAAATTAACAAGTAGTGCAAACCAATCCGAGCACATGTGCAGAAAGAAACAGTGATGAGAAACTGATGTTACACATACAATTTCCATGCTTTTTTAAACTTCAAGCTCACTCTAGTCTGCTCCATTGGACTGAATGTCCACTGGTGACTAGTTTGCATTATACATATTCCTGGATCATATATATATATATTTTTCTTCCAGTTTCACACAGAAAAATTCCAATGTAAGCTCTCAGACACAGAGAGATCTGGTATGTGATCAATGCCCAGGTGACTGGGAGATTTTCATCAGATGTGCACTATTTGCCTGAACTAAAACACTTTGTTGATGTGTCCTAGGCTACCCATTAGATTTGGTTAACCTCGCCTACATCAACAGCTACAGAACCTGAAGCAGTATACGAGTGTCTGGAATACCTAATTTAACCAACAAAACTTCTCTTGAAACAATATGTTAGGTAGTAAAACATACTAATGCTGCCATTTACAACTTGATTTTTTTCTCCCTCTGCATATTACAACTATATGTGGCATGTGAGTTACATGAAGACCCAATAGAAAAATATGCTTTGAAGAAGGGTTTTATCTGAGACAAGGGATAAATAATAGGTTTTCTTATCTTCAAATAATACATTATATATGCCCTACCCTGATTTTCATATAAATTGGATCATAATGAAAAATAACTAGTAAAAGATATTTCAAATTTTACAAATTAAAATTAAAAAGCACTTTGAGTCTAGATTAACATTAAAACAAACTTAGAAAAAGAAAATTCAGGGGCAAGTTTTAGTTACATGAGTTTATTTTGAGAATTCAACATTAGATGTTGATCATAATAAAAGTAATGAACATTAAAGGAGTTGAGTCAATGAGGATTTTTATAAGAAGCATGCTTGCTCTGTATTCCCACTGGAAGATGCATAGTATATAGGCTTTTTGCATCTTTCAAATCAATATCTGCAAAACAAAACCAAACAAAACCAACAAAACCATCATACACACACACAAAAACAACAACAAACCAATCAACCAACCAGCCAACCAACCAACCAAACTGCTCAAATGAAATACGACAAACTATTCTGATTTTAATAGAGAGCTGTTTTACTAGTGACCTTTCCATATACCCAAACAGTGGATATGGTTTTGTATATATGTATATATATAAATATATATGTATATATATACATATATATTTACACATATATACAAATATATATGTATATATATACATATACATATGTATGTGTATATATATATGTGTATATATATTTGTAAGGCAGACTTATATATATGTAACACAGACTTCACAAAGCACTATATTATACATATGAATACCTTGTACATGTTTTTATGCCCATACAATGATCCTCTACCATAAGATATTTTTCATTCAGTTCCCTCTGGAGTACATGCAATTTTTACAAAGGGAACAGCATGTGCTGAACATTAATTGGCACCAGTCAAACTCATTATTCTCTGAAAGATGTTGTTCATCAATGGGGAACCATCTGCATTATATTTACATAAGTAACTATTGGTTTCTCTCTTATTACCATGCTGGATCCTTGACAAAATAACAAGATATTCCTAATACAACCACTTTGATTATACATCCTGCTGAACAAACCAGGCAGAAAAGATATATGACTTTGAGTCCAAGATTAATTTAATTCTCTGATGGTCAAATGAGTTTCTATTAAGAACAAAATGGAAAAAATGTAGTGAAACATAAGGATATTTGTTTTGGTGAAGTGAGAAAACTGGCAAGAAAAACTGTTTCTCATTGTGACAACTAGTTGATATTTAAGGAATGAATGGAAGACCCAGGCAGTCCTTGTTCCAGCTTTTGATATTTGGAAGCTCAGAGTCTTCATGAGTGAAGGATCGTATCCCTGACATCATATTTGATACTCCATGTTAGGTCTTCAAAAATTTTGCCAGTATTATTTTTTCTTTTGGTCTACATATGCTCTTTGGCTGGGATGAGAACCCATTCTTTGGTATTTCTGTTTTCTAGGAGATGTCTTTACTATTGCAGGATCTTCTCCAACTTCTACTAAATCTACTTCCATAGTATTTTATGAGCCAAACACCAGACTTTGCCCTTGTGCCTAGTCCTATCAATCATACTGCATAAACTCCAAAAAAGTTGTGATGGAGATTTTTGTTAAAATTTTGCCTGTCTACAGACTTATCCTTCTCTCTAAAGTTGGTATCCACAATCACCCCAAAGTATGACTTCACCCTTATCTAGACAACCAATGAAGTCTTCCACCTTTCCTCATACAGATGAGTCCTCACCTAGTCTTTGGCATTACAAATCCAGATAACTAACTCTATAGCATTGATTTTGGTATTGGTAAGGATCTCTCTGCTGGTGTCATATAGGCTTCTTCTTGATACTTAAAGTAGTCTTCATTTTGTTTTAATCTCTACAGGATAAAATCCCTTAACTGAAAATTTTGAAATGTAACCTACTATTTCTGAGGTTTCATAATTGATATATAGTGGGAAGAGAATATATCACCTCATTTTTTGAAATAAGAAATACCCCTTAATTACAGGAGAAATTAAAATAGAAACAGAGAGTTTCTATTTTAATTTCATACCAGACATGATGAAAATCACATGGTTCATGTTGACATTCAATGACATCCTAATTTATTGGCCAGTTGGGATCTGAATTAGCAAAATTAGAGATTATAAACTAAAGATTAGTCTACAGTTGGCTAGCAACAGCTTATTTATTTATTTATTTATAGCAAAGAAATTGTGTATGACACCTAATTTTCAATTCCATTGATTAGTCAAAACTATTCTTGAGTTCACTGTACTGTTAAAAATAATGCAAACCTTTTACAATTCATGGATTTTTGTGCATTTTTACAACAGATCCACACTTCCTGGGGAGAAAATATCTGAATAGTCTTTAAGAATTTTTGCATTAATTATGCTAGTGCTGACAAAAATATTCATAGAAATTTTCAGAGTTGGAGAAGTGGGAACTATGAAAAGTCCACTCAATCTGTACCGTGACTGTACAGTGTTAATGAAACAAGTTAGATGCTGACAAATACTACAGATTTAATGATGAGTTACATGGCAGAGTCCACACCATAGAAAGCTTATCTTAATTTAGCAGTGTGGGTACACTAACTGTGCTTGCTAGGCTTGGCATGCTTACATTTACCTACTGTTAAAAGAAGTGGTCTGTCAACTAGTATTAGTGAATTTATCATTACTGGAACTTTTTTCCTGAGCTAGTATGATCTGGATCTTATGTGGTTCACACCACAGCTGCACAAATATTTTTACTGAACTAAAGAAGAGAGATCAGCATGGGAAGTATAATTCCTTCTGTTTGCGGTGCTAAATTACATTGGATTATGGTGACTGTGGAACTAGATCATCCTTGTATGTCTTCATTTCACTGGTAATCTTTAATATCTGATTTACTAAAGAAAGTCACTTGATAATGACAGGCATGGCATAACATTTCCACATGGCTTAACAAAAAAAGAGTTTTTTATAAAAAGTTTAACACTACTTCATTCAAATTTGGGATTCTAACACAAAACAGCTAACATTGTAGTTTACAAAGCTCAGATAGATCTTGTTTTTAAAATGTAGTAAATGCAAGGCAGTCTCAGGAAATGTCTTTTGGACTTATGTGTATATACCTTAGAGTCATGACATGGTATTAGTATAATACTATATCTTGTCTCCAGTGTTAATATTGTGATTATAGAAAGAAGCATTTTGTCCTAGACATGCAGGAAGAATGACATGTAGGAGATGTTCTTTAATTAGGTCATAACTTTGTCAATCTAACTCCCCTGGTGTTCACTGCCCAGTGCTGCTTAGAATATAGGTTTTTGTCTCCGTCTTGCACATTTCCATGTCCTGGCAGGAGGGGGGTGGGCAGCTGTCATTCTTCACCACTCCAAACCCAATTTCAATTCTTTATTATAACCCCAACAGTACTCTTGTCTATAGGGGTTAAGAGGTGAGAAAAAGGAGGTCATTATTTCATTTTTCCATGAGAAGTAGGAAGAGTTGCTGCATACTGGCATCTTTGCCTGAATATGAATGAGTTGCTAGAAAGAACTGCTGCTTTAACCCCAACTTACCTGATTTAATGCACATAATTGAGAAATAAATATAACCTGTTAGTGGGAACCAAACTATTACAAAAATGCAGGACTTGCTTAGGATGAATCACACATGGTGATTTCTGCTGCTGTTGATGACTTCTTCTGAAGCTGTTAAAGCTACTTTTACAAGCATGTTTGATTAGAAAAGTTTTTAGCATATTTTTTAATGGAGCCTATGAATGAGAACATTAACGTAATAAAATTATCCTTACTAATTTGTTCTCCCATTTGTCTAGTCTTCAGAAAAATTAAATGCAATTTAAAATGTCCTAGAAAAATTGAAGGGTTTAATTATTTCTTAGATGAGAGTAGAAGGCAAACACTGTCTGATTTAGAGTTCAAAGAAGTTTTTCATCTTCCTTACTGCCACCTATTTAAGTAAATGCTCTTCAGAAGGCTCACTGTTACAAGTAGGAAAAGTACATTTGTAGCCATATATTTGCATTCTCACTCTGAATATTTTTGTCTAGTATTTGTATTCCTATGTATGAAATGGAAATTAAGGAGGAGTATGGTGAAGCATTTCTGTGGGAAAGAAGATAAATCAATTACTTATGCAGTTTTTATCTGGGGGTCAGATATCTTGGAGCTCTTTTGCAAACAACAGAACTCTAGTAAGTGAGGGCATCTGGTTTTGGTGATTGTGAAGAGAAACTGTGTCCCTAAGTCTTTCTTATGTTTGTGTTAAAAAGCAGAACTGGGTTTGCATTTAAATATAATTGGAATTTGACTGTTACATACTTTTGTATAAATTATGCGTTTTAATTATGTATCTTTTCTTTTTTAAATATAGACAAAGATTATAAAACCAGAGAGAATATAAATTGATCAAAATGTTACTTTGTGATTTTATTCTGTCATTTATTTATTTATTTATTTCTGGCGTTCATATAAAATTCGTATCAACTAAGTTTGGAGAAAATAATGGGGATTCTTTTTCTAATATGGGACGTTCTTCTACAGACAGTATAATTACAGAATGATATAAAATCATACTTGATAAATTGTTCCCTATTTATAATATAAAGTGAGGACTTAATGTGGAAAAGTTCTATAAATGGTAAGAAAATATGTGTCCCTAAATTGCAAGTTTTTACTGGATTCCTGAAATAAAGCTTCTTCAGTTAATTTAAAACTTGATGAAGTTTAATTTTTGCCAAATTTTGTTTTTCATGAAAAACTGTTTTTTATAAAACTGAAATAGTTGAATCCTTATGTTGGATTGTTTGGGAATTCAATAAAATGAATCCTGACAGGTATGAGTGAGAAGGTTAGCAATCTCATTCAACAATATATTATTCAAGGCACATATGTACTAACCATCTATGATGTTCTACACTAAGATGTCAAATCAGGAGACAATAACATGAGTATCAGTTGTAAAGGTATTTTTATGAATATATTTCAAAAGTAGCATGCACACGTAAAAGATGTTCATAGGTTAGTTTTATCAACGATGGATCAATGGAGGAGGCAGATAGCCAATGCAACATTAGTTTTGCATTGGGGTTCAAAGCTTATACTAGGGAACAAGAATAGCTTGTCAAATTATAACTGATCATTTTCAAATACACACAATGTTTATGTAACAACAATGGTATTTGTACAAACTTCTCAGAAAAGCACGTGTTGCCCTTCCTGCCTGGACATGAAGTCCTATGCTGGCTAAGCTGATTCTTTATCAGGAAGCAAGGGCACACTGCTGTTTTCTAATACTGCTGACATTTAAGAGCCAGCCCACTGTGCCCTTGTGAGTGTAAAGAAACAGAAGGGGTTTTGACACACTACTTCCTCTTGCAAGGACATATGATTTGTTGCAACTCCCTTTTTCTAAATTCTTCTGAGGGGTAAAATGAGGAGATTTAAAGAACCTGAATACCTCACTCCAAATCTGTTCTGGATTTAAGTAAAAAAAAAAAAAAAAAAAAAAAAAAGTTGAAAAAAGCATGCTTTCATTTCATTAGCTTTTAATCACTACTTGTAATGTTGCAGACAGCTCAGAGGCAAAGGGAAATCCCAGTACCTATACCTACTGATTATTTGTCAAAGGGAAGGATTAGCTGCACCAGTACTCTGTTCTTGTGGAATCTAAAACATGAACAATAAGGCCACTCACTGTCCTTGAAGCTGTTTAAGGACCTCCATCCTCAAATTTTCCAGAGGCTATATTTCTTGGTTTCCTATTTGCAGGAGACCAGAGAACAGTATTTTATCATATATATATGTCATTATCTCCTTACTGAACCTTAAAAATTTTGAAGTTTTTAAAATAAAGGATATTTCTTCATAAGTTGGACTGGAGACTAAAGATCCCAAGCACAGTTTGAGCTCCCCATCTCCTTCACCTGACAGTTTAGAATATAGTTGCTAATACAAGTTAAGCCTGAGGCAAAACCTTTGGAGATACTATTTTTTTTTTTCCTTCAAAGTGAAAAATCAGCAAAGTAAACTGTTTCTTTCTCTTTGTGAAGAATAAAACAGACAACAAACAGGGTTGGTATATTCCCTTTCTGGAGCAGTGTCTGTCTTCTCACAATATCTTGCCCATGTCTATGTCCCTCCTCTCCTTTTTTACTACTGCTCTTCTTTTTCTCACAAAATTATTAACTGTTTCCTGTTTCTCTCCTTTCCTTGCTGCTTATTCTACTTCCTCTGCTTTCTCCTTTCCTGGTGCAACAGAACCCATTCACTTTTACCTCCTCCCACCTAATGTGTAACTTCTGTACCTGCCACTGTACCAGAGAATCCATACAATTTTCTGACTGGGACATCATGTTGCTTCTCAGGCTTTGGCAGGTCAGACAGTGCTCAGTGTCTCCCAGGTGCTGAGGAGATAAACAGTTTGCTCTAAAGGTCATGCAAATACAATTTATATAGGCCTGTGCTAGGCTGAAGGCTATCTGATGTACAGGTATGTAAAGAACTGAAAGGTAAGGTACCAACTCTTGGTTTAAAAAAGGGAAATGTGTAAGATGGGTGGAACTGTGAATGGTTGGATCTGGTTTTCTCTCAGCTGAGGGGCTGGAAATATAAACTGGGAGTAAGATACATCTCTCAGAGATGCCCACTGACAAGGGACAGCTATCAACCGTAGAATTATTTTTTGAGCATTAATCTCCCTTACCCACTTTTGATTAAGGACAGCATGTTTGGTTTTGCAGAACATTTACCACTGGCACTGTCTTGAGATAAGTTTGCAAACAACCTGCAAACAAAGCAAACATACCAGATGTTATGTGTGCTTTTACACTTGCTCACTTGCTGCATCCCATATAGTAATGGAACACCCAGAACATATTAATTTAATCTAGTAGAAATGAAATATTTTGAAGGTTTTAATGATGTACTTCAGGCCTGAAATCTGACACTGAAATTACATTGGTGGACTTTACAGGAGATAAAACAGTTCAATTACTAACAGTCAATAGTACCACAGCTTTTTTTTTTTTTCTTTTTTTTTTAGAGGTTAGATGTGTTTCCGTTTTACACCATCGTACTTTAACTTTTCAACATAAAAATGTTAATTCAAACAAAAGTTTTGCTCAACATGCACTTTGATATTCACAGTAGTGCAGGCAAAAGAAGTTGTATACATACACACAAGCAGACAAAAAATAATGACTTATCTTTCTTTTCTATTTTTTTTCCCTGTCAAATATAAAGGTATTAGGTATTACATGGTTTTTATAGTGGGTCTGCTCTCACTTGTAGGGATGTTTCCATGTGTTACTGCCTTTGCTGCATTCAGAGCAGAGACTCTTGGAAAACATTATTCTGTTAAAAAATTAGCAGGTGTTTAAATCTCTGTACTGCTTCTCTTTCTCAGATGTACTGATTTTTCTAGGCACTCTGTAAAAGACATCACTAGGGATTTTGATGAAGTCTAGGAATATGGTCGGTAGTGATTAAGAGAGCAAGTGTCCAGTTGTGTGTCTGGCTTATTGAGCTTCAGGCTAATTCCTTAACTTAGTTTTACTGTGTGATTAAATTCATTATGGGCGCTATAGGCTTGCGGGATTCACATTTCAATCCAACTAAAAACACTTCATGACAGAAACTGTGCTAAAAATACATATATATATATATTTCTTCACGAGGAGCAGAACAGAATTATATTGCACTCTGTTCCCATTCTTGCACAATGGAATGATTGGTATGGCAATTCTTTTTTTCCAAAAAAAGACCTGACCTGTCACTTACTACACATTAAGGGTTGTTCAGGACCTTTGTTCCAGTCATACCCGAATAATGTAATTCTGCTTCATATTATAAAGCCAAAGTCATTGAAGGCTGGCTTGCTGATCATTAGATACTGCAATAAGCTCCATGGATCTGCTTACGAGATACTGAACTTGTACCAGTCAGAAAAAAACTCAGCATTTCTGCAACGTTCTCAAAGAATAATTAAAGAAATTTGTGTCAAAAGTGCATTTTCTTTTCCCTGTTTGGGGGGAATGTAGAATACTTTTTATTTTATTTATTTATTTATTTTTCAGACAGAACCCTTCAGACAAGACCAGAGTACTTTCTAGAGATTTTCCTAGTACTGATGAATATTTCATCCTAAAATATGCTTTACAGAAGTATACACCTATTGATACCTTATAGCCATCACATAATATCCGCGAAACTGTTACTTTTTAAGAGGGCTCTAATTTTGTAGGCAGATGGCCTATGCCAATTCGGCAGTTACTCATAGCAATGCCTACTTTGTATCTGTCAATGAGTTAGAATCTAATGTATTGCTACAATATGACTAATTATGTACTTCCATAATGTTGTTCTTCATCTTTGAAAACTTGAGAAAGAGGCTTTTTTATCACTTCCTTGAACTAAGCTGCATCATCTGAATAGAATTATATTGCTTCAAAAGGATACTATATGTACAATGTTATTCTCAAAATCTTGTTTATGGGTGAAGTGGAAGCACACCTATAAAACAAGAATTTATTGTAGGTAGAAATGACATCTTAGCAATGCAATTCAAGAGTCCCTATCAGTCTAGATCTACCCACTACCAAAACAGCAACAACAACCAAACCAAACCAAACCAAACCAAAACAACAACAACAAAAGAGGAATAAAAATACAGTTAAAAACGTTACACACAATCTTAGTTTCTACCCGTTATTCTGGTATTATGCTCACCCCTCCTCTTCTCTCTTTGTCCTGTGGTTCCTGGTCCTTCATTAGAAAATACATGATCTTAATGGTTTCTCCCTTCTCACTCTAGGATACATTTGGAGTCTTTTAAATGTTTTCTAGCATACTTTTACAACTTTGTTCTTCCTTCATTGGTCTGCAGCTGCATGTTACCCTGAATTTACTGTAGATTGTGCCATTTTTGTATGTTAGATGCTGTGTGTTCTCTGTTAACTCTAAAACCAGCTTTGTCCATCTCTAGGTCTACATTTCTTTTAATTGGCCACTGGTTATTTGCTTTCAGCTGTATGCTGCAATTACTAGGTAAATAGCTTACCAATTTAAAAATATTTCTGGTAGCAGGTATTGATTGAAAAAATGCTCTGCTGAAATTCTTGATATTCAGTTACCATTTTTTTTACCCCAAAATGTTGAATAGGCTTGAAGTCATATCACTTTTATTTGGTCGAGTTAGTTTCTGCTACTGAGCAACACCAAGAAAGTAAAGAAAATGGATTCCCCCCACCCCCCACTACACAATGAAATAGAAAAAGGAATTGCAGCTCATCTTTTCACTTTTAACACTTCTTTCTATATTTTATTACTTTTCTGCATGAAATAAAAAAGTAAGCAGTTGCACACCAAGAAGCAATTTGGGATTCTCTCTGGAGACATCCTGGTCAAGTAATTTTGGTCTGTCTTTACTTTCTGGACTGCAATAAACCCATTTATCTGGGCTTAGATCTCTGCAGAACTATCACAACCTATTGCTTTCACTCACCTTGTATTTGCTGCAATCATTATAATATGGCACAAATTTAAGTTTGCCAGAGAACTATGACTAACAATTAACAAAAACGACTCAAGAAAGGCACCTTAAAACAAACAAACAAACAAACAAACAAACAAACAAACAATTAAATATTACCGTATTACTCTGCAGTAATTTGTAGACTTGTTAAATTCTCATCTCCTTTCTGTTTTTGACAATGCAAGGCAATGATACAGAAAAAGCAAAAAACGGTACTGGGGAAAAAATACAAGTCCCGTATCATACCATAACAACTCATGGTGCTTTTGCTTGGGATCTTCTTACAAGAAAATATGAAATGAGATTTACCTAGTATGTCCTAGTATAAAGATCCTACTAAGATCTTTATTTTTTCCAAAAAGAAGGCGATAAGATACTTCCACTTCCACAAGTGGAAGAGGATGAATAGGAAAGATAGGAAGGGATGAGCTCCTGTTTTTCTGAATGTGTAGAGGTGATCTTTAGTTCCCTTTCCTCTTTGGTTTTATCAGTATGCTTACTGAGTTTAAAGAAAGTCATAAGTTTTTATGTGATAAATCCTTAAGTTTCATTTACTTCCATTATACTTCCATGATTTCCAAAGTTTGCTGCTATTCTGAGATGTTTAACTTGTTCCTTTTGGAACAAAAATATCTAAGGAATGACGTTTTTTTTCTTTTTTTTTCTTTTTTTTTCTTTTTTTTTTTTTTAATTATGAGAAGAGTCTGGTAATTTGCAGAGACACTTATCTGAAAATTGTTTTGGTTTGCTATTAAAATTTCAAAATTTTAACATCCTCAAACTTAGAAAATCCCAACTCATTTCTCTTCATTGATTCATGTAATTTATGATATGAGTTATAAGTCTGGATTTTAGTAAATGATATGAATTATTTCACAACCAAGTAATTTAATACCATAGTTATAAGTTCAAAATAGTCTTCTGGCCTTCTTGCAACCAGAAGTCAGAGGTCAGAAGAGCAAATATAGGGAAGCATGTATCCCGAGAGGCCTGGAGTTTTGATACGTCGTTTAGAAATGCTCTATTACTGCATGCTACAAAGGGACAGGCAAGAATCTGAATACGGGAAAATGGCCACTAATTTAACTCAACTCATTCCAGTCCCTTGGAAATAAAAAAAATTCTTTCCTGCGAGACAGGTAGACCCCAGTTCAGTGAAAAAGTTTGAGAAATGCTAGCAGATAGTTCTGTTGAATGAGACATTTTCTTTCCATTCTGCAAGAATGATAGAGTGACAGGAGAATTCTATTAACACCGACACAAGAAATTATTTTCATGGAAAACAGCAATGGTCTTTGATAGGCAAAATTTTTATACTTATTATTAACATATTCTTTCAATGTATATCAGTATATCTTTCTTTCTTGAGAATCATCTAAAGCTTCTGAGGAGAACTTTACTTTGCCCATAAGGGCAGCTAGGAAGATCAAAACCCGTCAAAAATGATAGTCTGGTTAATGGTCATTGCTCAGTGGTAAAGAGGGAGCCATGGGCTACATAATCTCTGGAGTTGCTACTGGGAACCTGAGGTTCTTTTTTTTTAAAAAAAAAGAAAAAAAAAGAAAAAAAGTGAAGATCCCATGTATTAATGCTCTTCTACATTTCAGTTGAGTTTACAACCCATTACAATCACAGCAAGTCATTTTATTGAAATTAGTGCTCTTTCCTCTATGATTTTTACTTTTATATGGATCCTACCTTTAGTACTTTAAGTAAGTTTTTTTTTTTTTTTTTTTTTTTTTTTTTTTAAATTGTGCCAAGGGGAATGATTTAGAAAAGAGTTCCTTTTGGTATTGTTCTGTTTACATTCTTCACTCAAACTAAGATTTATAATAATAAAATATTCACTATCTTGCCCTTATTCACAAAAAAAATAAAAATAAAAAAAATCAATGAAAGATCAATTAATCCCATTAAATATACAGCAAGAATGGATTTCTTTCATAATGACTTTATAGCACTGATTGAATGCATTGAATTAGATGTGATAATTCTGAGGGTAGTTTTCTTAACTCCTGATTAAGAGTTATGTGGAAAGTATTCATGTAGCAATGATAAACTAATCTATTCAGAAGGACAGAATGTTTATAGCTAATTTATTGGTGACCTGCAACACAGTGTGAAAATAATTTATCAGTGATGTGCAAAGTGCAATGCACAGGAAATGAATACAACTATTTTTAGATTCTTATTAATTTGTTGTGATTATACCATGTGACTCTTCAGTAGCTAGTGAAAATATGTTTTATGGTGTAACTGCATGTTGTTTTTGCATTCTCTTCCCTCTGTTTTTAATTATAGTACCATCATGTGAGTGTACCTGTTATTAGAACACTGTAGCTGTAAGCCAGCAATAGCTTAATTGTTCAAGATCCCGCGTAAACTAATTGTTACTTGTGATGAGCTTTCTTTAGAAAAGATTACATTCCCAGATTGCAGGAAGCAGGAAGTAAGTGTGAGGATGCTAAAAATAATATTAATAAGAAGGAAACAAAAATCAGAAGCTTTGTAAATTATATTAAAATAATTCATATACTTTGCCACTTAACACTGTCCTTCTTGCAACTTCCATATGACTATATCAATAAAAGTATATATCTTATGATTATTGATGTCTTTCAATATTCCAAACAGTTTTTGCTGACTATTGATATTGGTCCTGAAAATGAACATACATTTACTTGTTTGGAATTCTCTAACACATGTGAAATCTCATTCTTAAAATCATGCAAATCAGGAAAGTATTAAGAAAGCAGTCAGTACAGACTTACCATAGAAATTTAAAATAGCACAGAGAAATGGTCAAGTGTACCTAAAATAAACAATATTACTATGAGAAATCTAACATTTCTCTTTGAATAAGCCAAATAATTGCAAAACAGATAAAGATTTAAATTTTTCATTATCATAAGAGAACTCCAAACTGTTTACAAAACAATTTTTTAGGTTGGCATCGTATTACACTTACTGAACATTTTGACACACTGCAATATGCTCAGAAATAATAACAAAGCAAGCAAACATTTGTTGGGATTACAAAATATTTATATAGCATATAAAAAAATCAACATTTTCCTATCAAAAAGAGATGAAAATCTAAGTGAATAAACAGTGAAAATAACTTACAAAGTGTAGAAGTAATGTAAGAAACCATTCATTACACATTGAACATGCAAATGTGTTTTTCTCTTGATAATTGTAACCTACAAACATGCTGACTGCATTTTTCTGAACAGCAGTAGTGAATGCCAGCTTATGAATTTCTCTTAAAATTATTTTTTTCAGTCAAAAAATGTCACAACGCTTAATTTTACTATTGGCCTGTTATTTTCATTGTCTGAACAGTTAATGTTACTTGATTAAGCTAACTAATTTCTGTAGTCTTGTGATTGGCATGCATAGACAGAGATATATAGGTAAAGATTCTGAACACAGACACTCTCATTTGTGGGGTTATTTAAGAGCAGCTTCCTTCTCTCCTTCACCTGAAGCTTTGTGTGAATTAGAATGCAATGTATGCACTTAAACAAATTCCACCAAAGTATTCCTGTATCATTGGAGAATAAAATGAATAATTACTGTTGGAAAATGTAATGGAAAATATGGAAATATTTTGGAAGACCAAGAGAGTTACTATCTCAGGTTAGAAGGGGAGATAATTGACTACACGTGAAATATTGGTTTTCAGTTAGAGTGTTTAGGTCTCTTTGGGTGAAACTTGATACAGAGTAGATGATCACTAAGCCAAGAAATAGTAGTTGTAGCACCAGTTGATAAGCCAAAATGGAATAATGTGAGAAACCAACATGAAAAAATGGTAGTTTGAATATATTGCGTTAGTGTAATATTTTTGGTATGAAACATCTGAAACTAATGACATATTATTTTCACACTACTTAGAAAAGAAGAGCTGAGTTGTTTTTTTATTATTATTATTTATTTTTTTTAATTGAATCACTTAGAAATGAGAGCAAAAGGAGAGGAGGCATGCACAGATGTGAGACAGAAAAGGGGCTGGTGAGAGTGGAGAGAGCCAGGATGACAGATGATGGACAAGGGATAAGGTAAGAAGATGGAAGGCAAGAGGACACCTTCTGCATAAAGCTAAACCTCATCTCAGCAGAAGTCCTTGCTGAAACTCCTCATGCAACTTTTTTTGTGTGAGAATGCTTGTTTGTGTGAGAATGCTTGTTTGTGTGAGAATGCTTGTTTGTGTGAGAATGCTTGACTGAACTAAAATTCAGCATCAATGGCCTCTCTCTTTCTCACCCTGATCCACTATCCTTTCTTCTCTGATGTATTTTGCTTCTCTCTCTAAGGAGAGGAATTTATTGCTGATACTTCCTCAACTGTCTGCCAGTTCCATCTCCATATAGGTGAGCTCTTTGTTAATAAATAGCTGGGCTCACTGTTCACTTGGAGAATGACTCTCTCAAGTGTCAGCCACTGCCTCCTTCACTACTATGCATTTTGCTTCTCACAATTTTGAGTTCATTTCCTTTTTTATTTATTTTCTCAGATATATTTGTCCTCAAGTTTTCTCTCGCATCACTGCTTTCTCCAAGGTCAGGCTGACCCATTCAACTAAATATCAAGATATTTTATTTTTTCATTGTTCTTTGCTTTTATCTCTTGCATATTTGGCTGGGAAAACGTGTCTATTCGTGTAGCTCACATCACTGGGGAAGTGTGGTCAGCATCTTTGAGGGACGCGAAAGTCACTAGGGCCAGTTAGAGAGACAACATATCCCAGAACAAAAATATGAATGGAGGAATTTTTCCTCAATAACTGCTGTAGCTCAGACTGGTGTCTTCCAGAGGGATATATCTCTTCATATTCTGTTTACACAGTTGATCAGATATAAAGTACACAGATCCTTCTTCCCAGTAAGGTACTTCTTGTACAGAGCCATCTTTTCTTTCTCTCATTTTTTTTTTTTTTTTTTTCAAGGAGATAAATGACATTTTTTGAGCTGAACGTGATACTCTTTCATGTGCCTCTCTATTGTCACTATCCTCTGCATACCATGTTTTATGGTGTGTCTGTGCCCAGGTGCTGACAGTGGGGCTGCTAGGCTCCTCTGTGAGGGGAGCCTTGGGTTGCCCTGTGATGGACACAGCTGGTTCCAGCTGGCACCTACGGCTCCAATGGCATGTCTGGGCCCAGCAGCAAAATTGGCAGTGCCTTGTGGAGAATGTTTTTAAGAAAAGGCAGGAAAAGTCTAGGTGCCAAACATGTAGATTATATATGACTAGCCCTCATATCAAATCTTTTTTTTAAACTTGTAAGATTTGTCACAGTGCTTGAAAAGGACCTTTTTTTTTTTTTTTTTTTTTTTCTTTTGCTACTGTCCTCTGAGAAGTAGTTTTTCCACATTATACAGCTACTAGGTCTTATGATTAAGTACTGTACAACTTGCAGCAGAACCAGCGTTCATATGGCTAAATTTAGCTATAGTGCTGCTGTTGGCTACTGATAAGCTAAAATTACATACTTTTGATTTGTCTGCCATTTAAAAAACATTTTAGAGGATTATTAAGTTCTTAATCAGAATTATCACTGTCTCCATACTGGATTTAGGTCTTGTGGCCAAAGATTGATTTCATACTTGACTATCTTTGTTTTCAAAGACAATATGCTTCATAAATTTAACTCCTACAGTAGATGTAAAGGCAATTAAAAATGCATTCAGTTTTTTTATGACAGTTAAATACTCTTCAACATATTCTGTCAGAATAGTGGGAAAATAAGATAGGCTATAATTAAATGTCTGGTATTTCCAACCCTATGGAGAACAGAGATGATTGTTCCTGTAGTATTCTTCTAGCTGGCTGCTTATCTTATCTGTTTAAATCAATAATGCCTTTGATAGAGATGTACAAAGAGTTTTCTTGGGTAGAACATTTTTAGAGTGTGAAACCTGTTTGTCACATGTCAAACAATGTGCCAATGCTGGACTCATTTTCTGTTCTTACTGTCTCATTTCTGTCCCTTCAAGACATTTTTAGGAGTGTAACCCCTACCTCAAACACTTTTTCATTATTATTACTAAAAGGAGTCAGCTATTTGGCTTTGCTCTTGTCACCCATTTGCTGCCTCTCTGAAACAGACTGATAGCAGAAAACTCCACAGAGACAAGTGATGGACCTGTGAATTCCTTAAGATGACCAGGCAGATATAATATTATAGTATATATATATATATTATATATATAATATATATCATAGAATTATAGAATGGCTTGAGTTGGAAGGGACCTCAAAGAGCATCTAGTTCTAACCCCCCTGCCATAGGCAGGTATGTCACCTATTAGATCAGGTTGCTCATCGAACCAGGTCTTGAAATACTAAATATAAATATTATATAAATATTGCAGTCTACTATGGGAGCCCTAGGATGCTGCATTGCTGGCCATGACTTTTGTTTATCTGTCAAGAACAGGTCCAGTCTGAGAGGCTTTGAAAAACCTGGGAAGCACTTCAAACACTTGCTTTCTTACCACACAGTAGACAAAAGATGGATGGCAAAATAAAGAGGCCAGAGTGATCACTAAAAATGCACTCTTGTATAAATTTTCATTTCCTCTTCAGCCTTGACCTAAATAAGAACTTGGTAATATTTTAATGTAGAAAAAGATGAAATGATTGTGTACTTCTTTCCAAACATAAAGGAGAACAGCAAGGCCTGTTTGCGTGATACACTTCCAGGCTATGTTCTTACAACAAGACTGGATGTACTCAAAGCAGAACTATGATACCCTTAAAACAGGCATAATAGAATCTGCATTAGCTTTCTTCTTGGATAGGAGAATGCATTATGTTTATATGTAAGTTATTTCTAAAAGCATCTGTGATTCTCCTCAGCCTTGTTTTGCAAAATGTCCCTCTTATCTTTATCTCAAGGCTGTGTAAAATTAAGTTAAACCTAGGGCTGGTAAGGTTGGGACAAGGTGGTAAAATGTCTTTTCAGTTTCAGAGCATCTCAAGGGCTTCTTGAGATAGTTGGATCATCTTATCATTCAGGACTCTATTCTTAAAATTGTTTTAAAAAGGCAGATAAAGACTACACTCTTTTGAAAGGCCATCCTGTCTACCTACCCAAACATATTTTAAAGTGAAGTAGCATCTTTATTAATTGCCTGTTCTCCCATTTATTTATTTATTTATTTCTCTCATAAAACATCTGTCATCCTAAAGCTTTCTCCTCCAGAGTTCTGGAAAGGTCTAAATAATAAGATGATTTATTTAATATGTTTATACTACTAGTGGTCATTTTTTATAAAGTGGTGGAAGATTAAACTACCACTGATAAAAGTTCTAGAGTGACCTAGAAGAAATAAATTAATTCAAGTGAGTAAGAAAATTGAGATTTAACTTTTTTGTCTCCCTGGAAAATAAAATAGAAAAACTGTTTGTCATAGCTAACAAGGAGTTTCTCAAGTTATTGAAAATGATAAAATTGTCAGGAGAAAAAACACCTCACAGTACTCTGTTTCAGTATCCTATCTTGAACCGAGGGACTTTCTCTCTTGTATTGCACCAACATATAAAGGAAAATGAATAATCTTTTGTGCCTCAGCTTCTATAAATAGAACCATACTGATGCTGTCCCAACATGGATATGTGTCATACATGCTGACATATGCCTGTAAATCTGATCAAAGAATTTCCTTTACATAAAATGAACAAATAAAACAACAAAGACAAAATGAAACAAAACAAAATAAAAAACATTCAAGGCTCACAGAAGAGAATTTAGCCGAGTTTAAATAAAAAGTCACTTTCTGGAAAACTATTTTTTTTAAATATATTTTCTTCTTAAATGCAACAGTCTCCTATTCAGGGTTTTGTCTTAACACTGAGTCTATATCTTTTCAGATAAAAAATAGTTTTAATTAGGCACTGCGAGGCTTCATAGTTTGAGTGGTAGCTGGGATAAAATTAAAAATTAAAGGTTATGAAAATGTGTGCAGTTTAGGGCTGAAAGAGAATTTAACAGAATCGGAGGATTTTACTCCTAATTAAAAGACTTATGCCATAAATTCTTTAGTGCAGGCTTTACTGGAGATCTTGTTGCTACTATCTGGCACTGGATCCTATTGGAGACAGACTATGTGTGTGTTATTGTCAGTGAGTTCTTCTCTATGGCAAAATAAAAGTAGCAAAGCCATATGATTTTAAACCTAATTTATGGAACTTTGATATGATCAGTAAGGAAAACACAGGTGTCTTGAACAGTTTGCTTATCTTTGAGGTCTCTAATTTGAAGATTAATGGAGGAGATGGTAATGAGCAGTAAATATTATCTGGATACTGGAAGAAGTTACAAACAACAGAATGACCTTTATTAGTTGCCCGTGCTTGCTTCGTGTTACAGAAGAATTTTCAAATATATGTGGCCTTTCTAAGGAGAATTATTATTATTATTATTAAAACTTTGAATACCTGCTGTTTGCTACTGCTCCTTTTTTTCTCCAAGCTGTCTCTGTTTGTCCTTATACAACTGACTAGAGGAGGGCTGTGAATATTTTACAACCATAGGTTTTTGGAAGACATAATAAGGCTGCATGTTATCTAGCTGAAATTTCTCTCAAGGTATCTATCCCTTTAAGTTGTTTTGGCCATCTGTCTTATTTTTGTCGCTCTGGAAATTAGGAACTATGTATCTCAGTATGCAGGTAACTTCTTGCAAAAGTTGACAACTAGGAGGCTTTTTCCCCTTTTATGGTATAACACAAAAGACTGTAATTATTTGAGGTGAAGGGCATTTGCTTTGTTTTAAAAGGGGATTCAAGCTTTGGTCTAGCAATATATACACTACAACAGCATATGGACTGTAACTACATGCTGGAGGGTCAGTAGTACTTTGGTATGTATTATCAGGACAAAGATGTTGATTTTATTTATTTATTTTTTTTTCTAGAAATTTATGAGGTTGATATATCTAGGTGAAAAATGGGATCTGTAGGGTTCTCTTTAACTTCGAGGGCAGATTTGAAAAACTGAATTTGCTGAATGGGCAACCTTTGTAAATGAGGCCTTTCATTCTGTCTGAAGTTTTAAGGTTTATTGCTCTGTGGTGAAACACCTCAGATTGAATGTTTTCCTGCTGGACACGAAAAGATCCAGCCATGCTCCTTCCTTCACCTGGCACTTTACCTAGCTTGTTCTTTCATTCTCTTTGATTCCTCTGTTCACATTCTTTAGTATTTGTGATTCAGGTGATTAGAAACTGAAGATGTTTCTCCTCTGGTATTGTTATTCTGTCACTGGATCGGGTGCAGATGGCAGAACTCTTGTTATCTTAATTGATTATTAAAAAGGTGGCATATGGAAAGAATTGCTGCCTCTCACTTCTTAGTTTGGGGAAGTTGCTATTTGAGGAAACAACTTTAAAAGTTCCTGAAAATAAGAGTTAGTGATATATTAGAGGGCTGTCTAATCTTCTCGTGAGTTCTCACCTCCCCAGAAATTGGAAGCAGGCACTGATTGGTACCATGTAGTACTTACTGTTGCTATGTCACATATGAAAGGAGGTTGTCTACAGAATTTAAGATCTTCCAATATTCTTCAGAGTGAAGTTGGATCATATGTGTAGAAATAGTCCAGAAAATATGAGAAAGTTAGAGAGGAGATAGAAGACAGTACATGTTTGTTAAGTCATGTTATATATTCTCTAAAATTTGTTCTTCAATATTACAATTAAGAGGTTCTATTTTTTTTTTCCTCATTGTTTTCATAACCAAACTGACTAGGAAAGGACAACTCTGTTTTCTGATTTAGAATGCTGACGGTACAAAACTTGAATTTCGAAGACATGGAAAACTAAACATGAATCTATTCAATGATTAAGATATGCTTGGCTTTGACAGACTTGCTAAAACTGTCGGTGGTTAAACATAAGAACTCTTGTAATGAATGTCATTAAAAGCTGAATGTACTGATATTGTCTTTATTCATTTTCTCAAACATAAAATATTATAATCATTAGGGTAATTCCGTAACTATCATCATGCATGCATTAAGGTAAGCTCCCTGTATACTGTCCATCTCTGATGTCAACTTGGATCGTTTGTATGTTAAACTTTCTAATACCTTCTTGCTTTTTGCCACAATGTCTCTCACACTTAGGAAGAACTTCCTGCAATACTAACAAATCCCTCACTACTTTTTAATTGTTTGTGAAGAATTTCCAGTGGGAATCACGATAACCACTAACCTCCCAGAGCACTGATGACATGGCCTATCATGCTGAGCATTATCTCACATCTATCACAATTTTGATGTTGGACAAATAGGCTGTAAACTCTTTGGAGTGGAGAATAATCTCTTTCATCTATGGCTTTTACATGAGTTAGTATTGTAGGGTCCTGGTCTTACAGTACTACAGGAACTCATGGCTTTCATAGCAGTAGCAGATAGCAAAGTTTGTTCCTAATGTTCTTCTTTCTCATAGTATTCATTAATAAAACAAATATCAAACAAATCTTTGCATATTATTGTGTACAACAGCAACTGGTATTACTTGAATGCTTGAAAAGTTTTTCAACAGAAAATGCAGAGTACTGCTAGAAAGAAGCCCTGTTATATGACATAAATAGGAACCAAAACATAAATTGGAGAATGATCAGCTAAAATTTGCAGAATTGAAGTAGACATATTTAGTAAAGTTAAAATCTGATCTAATGCAGATTTGCCAATCTTATGGTATGTAGGTCAGAGTTTCATTAAGAGCATCACGTCCCAACAGAAGTTAAAGTTTTCTAACACAAAAGACTTCAAAATAGTTGTACACTTGTCCCTATAGCTTTTGAAAAGTTCATCTATGAAAAAAGCTGCTCATTGTTTCATGAAATGATGTTTATTGCTATCTCAGCTAGCATAAAGATGTCCAACTATAAAGCAATACAGACAGTTAAATGTAATAAGAATGACCACCAAACCACATAATATCTTTTAATCTTCCTCTGTAACAAGCAGTGCTCAAAGCCAAAGTGTTTTGCACAGATTTTAATTTCTGTTCATATCTCTTCTCCCAAGCAACCAGCAATAGAACAAGAGGAAATGGCCTCAGGTTGTGCCAGGGAAGGTTTAGGTTGTATATTAGGAAAAAGCTCTTCACTGAAGGGGTTGTGAGACATTGGAACAGGCTGCCCAGGCAAGTGGTTGAGTCACCATCCCTGGAGGTCTTCAATAAATGTTTAGATGCAGTTCTTAGGGAGATGGTTTGGTGGTAGAGTTGGCAATGTTAGGTTAGTGGTTGGTCTTGATCTTGGAGGCCTTTTCCAACCTAAGTGATTCTGTGATTCTTTCTTTGCTTCTAAAGACCAAAGTCCATGTATATGTGTATTGTGTTTATGTGTCAAGGTTTTGGTAGCAGGGTGCTGCAGTGGTGGCCTCCATGAGAAGAGCCCAGCAGCTGTCCCATGTTAGACAAGGGCCAGTTTCAGCTGACTCCAAAGGGACCCGACGCTGTCCAGAGCCAAGCCAATAAAAGACGTTGTTTGCGCCTCTGTGAGAGCATATTTAAGAAAGGGAAAAAACTGCTGTGCAACAGCAGCTGGGAGAGAGGAGTGAGAACCAGCCCTGCAGACCCCAAGGTCAGTGCAGAAGGAGGGCAGGAGGTGCAACCTGGCACTGGAGCAGAAGTTCCCCTGTGGCCTATGGAAAGGCCCCTGGTGGAGCAGGCTGTCCCTCTGCAGCCCATGGGTCCCACATGGAGCAGATCTCCACACTGCAGCCCGTGGAGGAGACCCTGGTGGAGCAGGTGGATGTGGCCTGTAGGAGGTGGCAGCCCATGGAGACCCCCCGCAGGAGCAGGCCCCAGGCCAGAGTTGCAGCCCGTGGAGAGGAGCCCATGCAGGAGCAGGGGTACTTGGGGGAGCTGCTGCCCGTGTGGTACCCATGCTGGATAGGTTTGCTCCTGATGGATGGACACCGTGGCACGGACCCATGTTGGAATAGTTTTGAAGAGCTGCTGCCTGTGGGCAGACCCTGCAGGATCAGTTCAGAAAGGATGACATCCCGTGGAAGGGACTCCACATAGATTCAGGGCATGGAGTGACGACAGGTAAGGAGTTTCAGATACAAAGTGTTATGAGCTGATTGTCCCCATTCCTCCTTCCCCTATGCTGCCTGGGGAAAGGACATAGAATTGCGTGGATGGGGGAAAAGTGTTTTTAGTTTTTGTTTGTTTGTTTGTGTTTATTTGTTTTTTGCTTTCCAGTGCTTTAGCTTGTTAGTAATAGGTAATCAATTACATTAGTCTCCCTATGCTGACTCTGTTTTGCCTGTGTTAATAACTGTTGAGTGATCTCCCTGTCCTTATCTCAACTCTTGAGCCCTTGTCATGGTATGTTTTCCCCCTTTCCTTTTGAGGAGGGGGAATGAGAGAGTTGTTGTGGTGTAACTCAGCTGCCCAGCAGGGTAAAACCCCCAGAATATGTTAAAGGAAGGTATGATTATGTAGCAATTTCAAACTGAGTTTTGGTTGAATGAGCACCTGGGCAGCTCGGAATGGAAACTAATAGTGCCAAGTTTTCTATATTCTGGCTGGAGTCTCCTGAAGTGTGGCACAGAGTAAGAAAAAAATCTCTCTCATTCTCTCAGTAGAGAAGTTGCACTTCCCTTACATTTAGTGGTAGGGGAAGGCTTTCTTTGCTTTAAAATAACAAGACAGTAATTCTCCATCCCTACAGAGCTATGCTAGAATGGAGATTGTCTTTAGACTCGCAGTGGGCAAAGGTGGATTTCTGATGTGCAAGAACAAAGGAGAAGGAATAGGCTGATATGTATCACCTGTGTAAAGGCATACTTTTACAGAGCTTCTCGCTCTTGTTCTGCTCTTGTCGTATTGCACTCCCCCCAGCTCACCTTCTGTATGCTACACTGGTTTCTACCATATTCTATGTAACAGCCTGCTAACCTCTCAAACAAGTGTAGAGACAGATACCAATCTAACAAAACACTCCCTCACCATTTGCTAAATCAAATATGACAGTCAAGCCATATGGTCTAAATGAGACTCCTAAAGCTTGAGCCCAAGCCTAATCTTAAATGCAGAGAAGTCAGTGTAAAGAATTACTCTATTTATTATCTGATTGGAATGGCAGTTAGTCCTTTTTTAAATTTGTGAATCTGCAGCTGTAGGGAAAAGTACAGAAATATCAATTAAAAACAAACGTGACTTGTTGGTTATAAAACCAGAAAGGTAATGAATGTTTCAATCAATATCAGAATGCTGTATACTGAGTCATATTAGCAAGCATGTTGGTTCTATCAGCTTATCAGATGTTCCAATATGTTAAATACAAAATGACTGACTTAGTAGTCCTTACTCGGTGACATTGATAGGTTGGAGTCAACATGCAAAATAACATCAGATATATCATTCTTCTTGTTCTAGGAAAAATGAATGAAATTCTTATAGATTAACTGACAGAAGCAGAATTCTGGATAGAATCCTCTAGTAAGTCCAGTAAGTTTCTGAACATTTGTTCATCCAAAACTAGGGCACTATAAAAAATAGACTTCAAGGTAATACCTATCTTTTACTATTGTATGTCTCAGAACTAATACCAGAGAAAAACACTGATATGTGTCTCGTGTGGAAAGCTGAAGAACATACATTGAATGTCTTCTGAAAAAATCTTGATCAATACAGTTGTTTTAAGAAAATTTGTGTTTGGGTGTGCTCTAAGTTGATAGTGTATATACCACTGCTTCATGAAAGGTAAACAACCAAACCAAACCAAACCAAACCAAACAAAATGTTTCCTGTGTTCTAGTCTTGCAAATGGTCTTTTGGTAGTACCTTCATACTAGTGTTCACATCTATGCCAGCAGCAAGCTTTGTGTTGGAAAAGATCTCCCACTTCCCTGATGGAATGGATATCAGATATTTAAATGCAAAGTCGCTTAGGTTAATGTAATTTTGATATTAAACATCAGCATATCAAATTACACTCTTCTATGAAAAGTATTTTCTTCCATGCAAGTCTTTTTCCTCTATTATAACTAGAGGATAAAACAGTTGTTGTTGTAGCAAGGAGAAAGGAAAAGAAGTATAGATTGTATTGAAAGCTAAACTATTAAAGTAGGAAACTTTAAAGTAATAAAACTAATTACATAAAAGTAACTTGAGAAGGTTCTTTGTTTATTGTCTCTTAATAATTTATGTACCAAACATATTCATATTCAATGTAAAAAAGATTTTCCCATTGCCTGAGTCTTGACTTGTATCTGAGTCAAGCTGCAATTTTTCTGCAAGTATCAACATTTGCAATAAAGGTACTGGAGATAACATGCATATACTTCATGGTGTTTTCTGACAGTTAATTAGTAAATATTTGTAATTTTCATCATATGTTTTAAGCAACCAAGCATTAGTTTAATGGTAAAATATATTGCTGTGAAAGAATGTAATCTGCACATGCCATGATACCTGAATATTTAAGGTAAAACACACTTACAAAATAATTGCTGCAGGGCTCTAGGGGCAGCTGTTGGACCACAGAAGAAATCTCAGGTAGACTGAAGGTACAAGAGCTGTCCCTACTCCTGTACTAAATAGCACAGAAGAGGAAAACAGTTGTTTCTGCTTACGGTACTTTATCCTCCATCAATACAGCATAAACTGAAATGTGGCATAATTAAATATTTGAGGAATCTCTCTCTCTCTTTATAAAGTCAATGGACTCTTTATCAAGTTAAATGTGACTAGTGTAAGACTAACGGTGGGCTGGAACTAACCCCTGTTTTGTTAGCAAAGCCAACTGTGTATATTTAAAGTATTAAATATTGGAGAAAGATGTTCTATAATTCTTTCTTTTAGGACTGAAATTTGAAAATAAATCCAACATATAATGGTATAATAGATGACTTTGTATGCAGTTTAGTTTAATATTTATGCAGCTTGAAGATGATTTTATTTTTTATGTATAGGCCTTTTTAGTGTGCTTACCCATTAATCTCAATTGTGCGTATTTTACTATCATTTATAATAGCTACTGGCTGTCTATTCTGGAAAAGAATAATAATGAGTACTTCTAGATGCTTGGAATAAATCTATATAAATAATCTGTGAAAGTAAGAGGATATGAATATAGCCAGAGTCAAAAAGAAAAAAATATATATATTTTCAAGGCAAGTGAAGAAGTGTGGGAAAAGTTTACTTGTTTCTTCAGATCATGTGTCACATGCGGTATTTAATGACAGAAGTGATAAAAATATTTAGTGCTGGATGGTCTATGGAATGAATTCAGGGTTTCCATGGAAGGCAGATGAATATTAAGTAAAACAGACATGGCTGTTATTTAAAAAAGGAACAAGTTTCTGATGAATGTGCAGTATGTTCTGTGGGAGTGCATCGGTGTCACTTTTCTTGCATCCAACCTATCTTCCTAAGCTCACATGAATGACTGTCTTATAAGAGATACAAAGTATGTATTCCACTTACTTGATACATCTGACCTCTTAAGTACTTTAGCTTTCCAGCATAACATTCTGATTCCTATGAATGTATCTTAAAATTTAAAAAGCTTTTTCTATATCCATATCAAAATAATGTTTTAAATTTGCAGAGAAGGCTGTTTGCTACAAGTGTTAGTATGTAATGCTAGAAATTCAAGCATGTGTTATGTTGTTTCCTTTTGTGATCAGAATTGAAGTAAGAGATGTCAGTGCATTTTATTGTAAATGACTATCTTATGTTTAGAAAGAAATAAACAGAATTTAGAAATGTTAAATTTGTATAACATCCTCTTAAATATGTCTAACTGGTAAAATCAGTGGAAGAGATTATAGTTATATTATCTCTTTATAATAATTTTCTTTTCCCTTACTGAAAAATCTCTAATCATTCTTGAATTTGTCTTTTCACTCTTTAGGATATTTGCTATATTCTACTTTATACAGGATGCAAATCCTCATGATAGAGAGTCAGTTTTCCTCTCAGTTTAAAGTGTCTGTCGTGTGTATCCTCTGTATTCATCATAGGAACACTGATATCCAGTTCTTGGACTGACTTTTTAAAGAAGGTAATTTACATAAACATATATTCAGATTAGAAACTTTTTCAGAAATAAACCATTTCCTGGGGCTACCTTTCACAAGGGAACAGTGGGTTTTGCTGAGAAGCTGAGACCAGAAGGCAACACAAAACAGAGATGGAGGAATGTGAAAATAGAGGGTAGAAGGTGGTACCAAGGGAAAACAGTTGCTTGATGAGGCTTCAAGGGAAACTTGAAAAGACTGGCAGATGTACTACATATCAGAATTCAGAAAGACCTTAGTGTACTGTAATGTGCAGTGATTACCTGTTTATCAGGGTCAGACTGCTACTTTGAATGTTTTTAAAATCTTTTTTATAAGATGCAGGACACCTTTTTGCACATCCTTCCTCTTCTTTTCCACATTTGAACATGTCACAGCCTCAGCCTATGGTTTCTGTTAAGAACAAAAGTAAAGGCTCACAGATTCACAGCTACATGTTCCAAAAATAATGTTTGTTTGTTTGTTTGTTTGTCTGCTTCTTTCTGGCCACAGATAATATAAGTGACTTTTACATTTGTTGATTTAAATATTCCAGCTTCTGTAAATATTGAATGCTCACATACTTTTGCAAAATGTGAGAAAAGTGGACGCTTTTATTTTGGAGATGATTTCTAAGCTAGAAAATTAAAATATTGTTTTAAAGTTTTCATCAAGGTAATCCATTAGTGGAAAAAAATCCATATGTAGTGTGATAATGCAGTTATGAACTTGAATTCAGTTATAAAACTCAATTTCCTGCTCAAAATTATTTGCTGTATAACACAATCCTGGATCTTCCCACTTTCTTCCCACACTGCCTGCTCTGCCCTCTGTAAAACAGATGTAAAATTATATCTTTTTTTCTTTCTTTCTTTCTTTTTTTTTTTTTTTGTCTGTGTGTGTGAAGTTCTTTAGCTCTTCTGTCAAATTGAGTAGAGTTGAGAAGTACTATTTTTATTCACTTCTTCCCTTCCCTTCCCTTCCCTTCCCTTCCCGTCCCGGCCCGTCCCGTGCCGGGCGTGCCCTTCCCTTCCCTTCCCTTCCCTTCCCTTCCCTTCCCATGTAAGAATCCCAAGCAATATGTTGGACAGGTATAAAAATAAGTTTCTTTCATAAAGAACCATCCCAATCTCAGATATAAAATACCATGTTTTGTGCTTTTATAAAGACGTTCTGAACTCTTTGAATTATCTTTTCAAACACAAATATACTCAAGGGTGGTTTGGAGACAAGCAAGCTAGAGAAGGATTGAAATGAATATATTAAATTTAGAATAAGGTTCCCACTTTTAAAGCTTTTGCAAAAAATATGCATATTTATTCTGGGGTAAAAAAGTTCTTAAAACACCAGAAAATGTTGTGATGATTATAAGTATGTGCCTACACAATATAATTTCTGTGTAAAATAGTATCTTCATCACAGTAATACATCAGTGTATCTACATGTGTACCACAGCTTGAAATGAAGGTAGGTTGGATGCTAAAATGGTCAGAATACCAACCAAAAAAATGGCATTTTATTTTAAAGAAAAGCAGCATCTCACTTGACCAGTATATGTGCAAGTGTGTGTGTGTGTTCAGTTTTATTCTGATGACTTATCATTTTTGCTCTAATTAACTTGTCAATCAACTAAGTACTGCTTTTGCATCCAAATGCCTCTAGATAAAGAATGGTCCAAGCTAAAGTTTATTTTTTGCTTTCAGTCTTATCAATGGAAACTCGATGGAATTTAACCTGTATGTTAATTGCATATATGTGTAGTATGTAAGTTGGAGAATATCATATATGACTATAGCTCTACTTCACACATTCTGCCAGCCCTAACAGTAGACTGGTCATGCACTACATATGATTTTCAGTGTGAAGCTGCAGGATTTTCTGTAGTCCTTTATTTATTTGCTTATTTATTTATTTATTTATTTATTCAAGGTGGGTTTGGTGCAAAGTGGTGGAATGTGGTGACTTTAGGCTGCATTTCAGGAAGAGGGAAGGAAGCACAGCACCAGTGAAGGGAACTTCATCTGGAGTCCTTCTGTAGTACTGCTTGCAAAGCCAGTCTTTCCAAGACAACCTCATGCAAGGTTCAAAACTTTGTTCTGGAGATGCAAATGTCTCTGAGGAAGATGAATATCAATAATTAATTCCAGGGCCCTGGTGAGGTGGCATGGTGTCAGATGGTGACGTTTGACATAGAGTCTGGGGGTGCCTCAGGGTAAGGCTTCAGATGAGTCTTAGTGCAGGGCTTGTGGATGCTCCTGTACAGTGTGAGTCCAGGCCTCATTGTGCTTGACCCAGGGCTTCCTCTAAGGGTGCTCTGAGGTCTAGCAACTGCCTGTGATTGGAGTACCAGGGGTGTCAGGATTTTCCAGGGGTGGCAGGGCAGTGTCTGGCAGCCAAGGCCCGTCCCATGCTCCAGCCAGAAACTGGGTGGCCTAGGAGCAGCTGGGGACAGCCCCAGACATGGGCATTGGGAACCTCCCTAAGGATGGGGACGGGATGAGGCCATTAGCCTATTGGTGGGGGCAGGATCAGGCCTGGTCCAGGGAACCGAGATCATACACAGCCTCAGGATGGCTGGGCAAGGTCAGCTTCCTAGAAGTAAGGCCAGTGCACTCTAGACCTTAAGTGTCCTAATGTGTTACTTAAAGTAACACATTAAGTGATTGTGTGTTTCCAGTATCTGACTGTGATTGCTTTGACTATTTTTCTTTTATTTGTAGTCATAAGTAAAAGAGAAATACCACTCATATACCAAACAGGATGCCAACGAGCCCTGAATCACAGACCAAAACAAAAAGTGCATTTGGCTATGCATGGAAAGGGATTTCCACATACATGGAGTCAGAGACACAATAGCAGGTAAGGGAACCTGTGTAGTACCCTGTCACAGCCATTCCCAGGGCTATTACAGAAGCCTGATCGGCCCATAAAAGACTCACCTACATGAAAATGAAGGAGCACACAGGTCAAATGGCAGGCAGGAGAATCACACTAGCCCAGTCAGAGTTAACAATGCCCAGCCCTGGCTCCTCCCAGGGCTGTCACAGGAAACCCTCAGCTGCATTGCCTGGGTGTGAAATCTGCAAAGATCTCAGGGGGAGTGTTCAGACTGATTGGCATTATACAACACAGGAAGAACATTTAGGGATTGTTCAAAGCTCATTATGAGTTGTTTAGGGGGAAGAACCAAAGGAGAGGAAAGGGAAGGGTCAAGGTATTTTGAGGAGGATCAAGTGTGGAAAATAAAGGGGTAAGAGGTTAAAAGGGTATGGATGCTTGTAAACTGGGACTGGTCAGTACACTTGCCTCCATGTCCCGTGTCTGATCACTGCAGTCTGCCCCGTCTCATTAAACTCCATTTCTATTTTTCTGGGTGGGGGGTCTCACCAGCTGACTGCTGGAAGGGCAAGTACAAGCCAACTACTGGAGAAACTGTGGGAGCTGGCAATTGACAGAGACATGTTTCTACATGTGATACATATGTAGCAAGTGCGTTGTTAATGTTGCTTTCTGTAAATCTGCCTTTTCCTTTGAATTGGAAAAACTAATTCACATGTGTTACATCATATGTTTATAGCAGATAAAACTGCACATAGTTCTTTCACTGAGTACATTTTTTTTTTCTAGATGTAGAAACCTAAATGCTTTAAGGCTTCTGTCATCAAATAGTCTCTCCATTTTTTCCGTTCATTCTACCAATCTGTCTCTGCATGTTCTCAGATTTCAGATTATCTTTTCTGACTATTAGCCATGCCAGCTATACTGGTTCCAACAGAGGCCTCACCAGTGCTGACTCAAGAGACTGAGGTTTGAATTGTCCTTTTTATAGCTTCACCTATGTGATGATGCCCAGTACAGTATTCTCTTCTATTAAGAAATATAAAATTCCTAATAAGCAATTTGTTATTATATTCAGAGAGAGAATAGATGGTAAAACATTCTTTCTCCCACAAAATGAAAACAGTTGAAATTATTGCAGATTATAATACATTTTTTTTCTCAAATTTATTATGTTAGAAAAAGCAGAAAGTCAATGTGAAAAGAAAATTCAAATATTCAAATGTTCTATTAAAATTCTTCATGTTTTCACTATCCAAATAGAAATAACATCTGTTGTACTGTTTGCATTATTTTTAAATGTCACCCAAGATAGATGCAACCTTTCCTCTACTAACCAGGAAAAATAACCCAGCCTGGGATATAACTTATTTATTTATTTTTTAAAGAACAAAACAAAGGTCACATCAGGACATATCTGTCTTATGTAAAATATCTTAACAGAAATTAATGTAATTTCCTTTGTTTCTGCATATGTGAAGAATATTTCTCCTGTGCAGACTGTGGAGTGTCTTAATTTGAGCTAGAAGAATACAGATTCTTTTTGGGGGTTGGGTCCCAGGAACCACCATCCAGCTACTGGACATGAAATTTAGAGGGGGATGCATACTTGTAGACGGTCAAGGTTCCAGTGGAACTGTTACAGGCAGAGAAATCAAAGTGAACACCATGGGTAGTTCAAACTAGATATTGCATAAATAACAGTTGTTATACAGTGCTAAAGTTTTAAATTCTTACACTCTCCACTGAAGATTGTTGTTATGTGAATTATTTGCTCACATTTTTCTGTCATATCCAACTTATAGCTTATTACATCAGAACATAGATTTTGTTAGAGCAGCATTACCACGGAACTTTTTAATGTTCAAAATGACCTCATATGATATTTCTATTGTCAGAGTTTAGTTGTTGCTGTTGTTGATTTTTTTTTTTATTATTTGCTGGAGAAAAAGAAAAAAAATAAAATAAATTCTGCATTTTTAAGGGGTTCTAGTGGGCAGAAAGGAAGATTTTTGAATCTCTGAATAAGTTATTTTTAAGAAATGGAATTATTTTTCTTAGTAGATAAAATACTTAGTGTGAATTCATATTTAGTAAGAGATGTTTCAGAGAAAACTATTGACATGCTGGCATGCTCTTATACTAACATTTTTTCCTGTGAGAAAAGGCTGTAATAACATTTCAAAACTATCTTTAGCTAAACAAAGGTTAGTCAGTTTGTAGTACTCAAAAGAGAAAAGGAAAAATGTTGTTCATCAAACATGTTCTTCTGCAACCCAACAACTGGAGAAATGTCTCAGAATGACAGAAGAAACCTTGATTCTAATCTTCCTATTTTCAAAATATAGAAAATACTATCTATACTTCAGATAGGATAAATTAAGTTGCTCGCACTTCTCAGACTTCATGTAAAGGAAAGGAGTCAGAGTTTCTCCTTAGAGCTAATTTTTGGGTGCCATGTTTCATTCAGCCAAGCACAGTTCCCCAGTTCTAGCCCTCTGAGAGTGGAAGCTACCCTTACCAGAAAGCTCATGCTTTTTTAGAAAAAAAACAAAAAACAAAAAAACAGGATTTTTTTTTTCTTCTTTTCATTTTTAAGGAAGAAATAAAGAGAAGGAAATGTTTGAGGTGAAAGGAGTGAAAGGAGCTAAAAACAAAACAAAACAAAACAAAAGGGGAGGCATCCTTGTATATGCAACTGTTCTCTCAGTTTCCAGGAAGGTATGAGAAACATAGAGATAGTACTGCTTTTTAATTGGACTTTCAAGCCCTTTTAAATGCTCAGTTATGACTGTGGGAATTGGTGTAAATCTATTCCTTCATAGATGTCACCAATCTATGATATACTTGCTGTTCTTCCTCTTACATATGTGTTCCAAAACCATCCTCTTGCAATAGCTGAAGTACAGAATGGAATCTATCATGAGAAAGTTTTTTTGCTTCTTTTTTTTTTTTATTGACTACACCAGTTTTAATGTGTTCTTGTTTATATGTCTTGCTTTTAGCATTGTATGGTAAGCTGGAGTTAGTACATCATCACTTCTTGATCACAGTTCAATTGTAAAAAGAAAATTATGTACATTTTAAATTATGCAAAGACATTGCATCTCTCTCTTGCCTGCTTAAACTGTACATTTATTCATGTACTTTAACTATAATTACTGTACTGGCTCTTTGTACCAAAATATCACAAAACTATGGTTAGAATTTAATCATGTATAAACAATCCTTTCAGCAGACACAGTGTATGAAAACAGAGTTCCATGTGATACTCTAGTACTCCTTGCAGCAGGAGTATTTCTATCACAAGTCTTACTTGTTTGGTTTCCATAGCAACCTTTTTGCAATTGAATGCAATTTCATTATTAATAGGCTCTACATTTGTTTTGTTTTGCAGTTTTGGGTCAGGTTGACAAATGCTAACCATTTCTGAGTTTTACAGCTAAAGTTTCTGTATGGATTTCCTTTTTATCTCTGTTGCCTTAAAAAACAGCCTGTAGTCTTCCCAGAAACTCCCCCTGTACTCACAGAAGATGAGCTTACTTTACCAGGAGATCTAAAATACTGACTCAGCAGTCTTCTTGAAGCTGGACAGGTTACCTCTCCATCCCAGAATTTGATGTACTGGCAGTGTAAAGTATCTTCACAAACTATACACAATTTCACCTATTGCTTTATTTTTCTACCTGCTCTCCCTCTCTGATTCTGTCATATGTGTGTATACATATGTAAAAAGATTCCATTCAGGATACACTGAGTAAAACTGGCATGCAAAATTGTAAATGTTTGGCTTCAATTTTCTGTGGCTAATTCCAATGATTTACTTTTAGCTTTTCTTGCAGATGGAATGCTTTTTTAGGTCTTGAATTCATAAATTAAAGAAAAGTTCCATTCTTGGTAACATTTGGTCCTTCCAGAAGCTAATATGAGATAATATGATTTGTTAAAGGAAAATATCATTTCTCAGTCAGAAGATAACCTTAGTTCCTAAGAGTATGTGACCTTTAATGCATCAACTAGGTATGCTCTATTACTTGACATTGTCTATAAGTGGGTGAAAGGGGTAGGCTAAAAGCTGAAGCAGTCATCCAGAACCACAAAGATGAATAGTAGGAAGCAGAACACTTGTAGCTTGGTGAAACATGCCTCCTGCATAAAAAGCTAGCTAGGCTAATGTTGATTTCAAACTTCAGTAGCAATTGCTCATGTGGTGCCACTTAGCATTCTGCAGCAACAGCAGAGGAAGTGGCTCTGCCTGATACTGGACACATCAGCAGCAAAGCATAGATGGGATAGATTATGTTAGGTGTATAAGATCTATTTACACTGCAAATCAAGGCTTTGTGTGCTGTGAGGTGTCCTCAGGCTGGCATCTCAGCGCAAAGTGTGTCCGTGTAATATGACCAAGAGGGGAGTCTAAATTTGAACCTGGACTCAAAAGACAATGTGAACAGTCCATGTGCCTTGGACAAAGGACAACGCATTTTAATTTTTCTTCCATTCATCCTACAGGCATGACTTTTTTTCCGTGTTATATCACTGAAAATGTAATACACAAAGCATTGCTAAAATCTGGTGGTGTGCAAGGCAGACAAAATCAGTCTGTCCATTCTTACAGCCCAAAGGTCAACATACTATGTAACTTATGATAGCTGTTGATTCAGAACGTATTTATTTTTGTATCTAATTATACACTCCTTATGCCCATAATGTTCCAAGAAATAGTTTGAAAGTATACAAAGATGTCATCTCCTGGATGACCTCCAACCTGTTAGAAATACTGTACAGATCTTCATAAGATTCAGCAAATGGGTTTAGATAAGCATTCAAATACCTAAGCTTACTGAACCTTTTAAGGCTTTCCCAAGAAGTTGCTTAGAATCTCTTCTGTGCTCTGTCTATTTTATATTATTATTTTAATTTATTACTCTATCTTTGTAATACCTTATCCTTATGTGCTTTTTAACATAAACTTTTGGAAAAATCTCTACTCCTGCTCCTTTCCCATTCTTCCAAATGATCTGCTTGTTCCAAGTATTTGTCTAATGCTACTTTTCCTCACTTTTTCACTTTTTTTTTTTTTTTTCTTTTTTTTGGTGTCAGGAATATGTGACCAGTCTCTGAATCTTAACCTCCTTCTAGCCCCATATAACGTCTCCAGTTCAACAGACTAAGCTAAAGCAAAAGGTTTGGTTCAGAATTCTGCATGTAGTACCTGAACATAATGATTAAGAAGAATTCTAACTGAAATATTATTTATTTGACAAAATAAACATCACTTGAAGAAAATGATTGAAAATGAGATACCTGCATTTCTTCATCTCAGCTTGTTTTTTATGCTCTAACCCATTGTCTCCTCAAAATCATATCATGATTGTGTGCTGTAACACTCCATCACTCTCATTAGCTTGCAGAAATTTAAAATTTCCTTGACTAAGGCTACTGTTTTTTTTGTTTGTTTGTTTGTTTGCTTGGTTTTGGTAACATGTAGATATTTATCCATGCTCCTAAGATTTGAGTAAAAGTATAACTTGGTAACTGTTAAGTTTGGTTTTATGTTTGAGGGAATGTTCCTTACATATGCTATTGTTTTATTGTTCCTACTTGATTTCCATAGCAAGGTTTTTAATCTCACTCTGTGTTCATGCAAGGTAATATCACATAGGTACTCTCAGGAGCTTATGACAATGATGGAAATTTGTGGAAACTACTTCTTTCCTACCTCTTTCTCCACAGCATCCTCATGCAGTAGAGACATTTTTGGATACGAAGTAGTGTTTGGCCATTCTAATGGGATTAGAAATTCTAGAAATTCCTTTTTTTTTTTTTTTTTTTTTTTTTTTCAATTGGAAGATTCTTTGCAGCCCCCTTATAAAGTCTATTTACATTCTGATTTCAGATTGTACATTGGCTGCATGCAAAGTACAGGCTTTCTTTTCCAGCTAATGATTGCCTTCATTCCTGATTATAAAATGTGGTTTATAACAGTTTCAACCATCTCTTTCTAAACTTTTATAAGTTTTTTATATTTTCAAAGAACTGAGAAAATTAATTTTATTTTTTCTTACTTTATTTTGTTCATTGTTTTCCAGAAAAAAAAAAAAATGGAGGAAAATAGACAGACTCAAGTTTTATTTTTCCTTATGTTATAGTATAATTGGAATCAGATTTTTGATTATCTGTAAATAGAAATTAGAATTCTTTAGGGATCTTGCTTGAATAGAGTTCAGTGTTTTGACATTGTACTGAAATAGGGTTGAGAAAGAGTGATGAAGTACCCTGCTCCTTCAGGAAGACATGAGTCACCCATAGGCCTCTATTATATGCCATCTCTTAGCGGATGTATCTAATACCCTAAGGTATTTCATTTGGCACTAGGGATCCGTGTGTGGGCCACTTGAGTCTGACCCTCAGAGGCTTTGAAGGCAGACACAGTTTAACATATATGTTTTAGAGGTTAAGAATGTTTAAACTCCTCAAAGCTGAACATCCCAGAAAAAATATAATTTTTTAAGAAGTCTTAAAAATACACTTATTTTGGATTCCTTGGAAAGTCTGAGTTCTATTTTAATAGAATTGGTTTCTTTCCCCCCTTCACATAATGGCTCATACTTTGTTAAAACACAAAGTGAATTCGGGGTGTATGCTGTTCTAACTTTTGAAATACACAGGTGTGGTATTGTCATCCATTCAAAACAGTGTCATCTACTTTCCATGACCTTATTTTAATAAAAACAATTCAAAGTTTTACAGTAGAGAAGTGAATGACCTGGAAAGATGATTGTGTTTCTACTGCAAAGGCAAATATTCCCCTATCACTCACTGACCAAATCATCCACGCACAGTCACAGATAGTATTAAAATAATTTAATATATTCACCCTCTCCCTTTTAATAAATGTGTTAGAGGTAGGATTTTTAGTTTTTGTTTGGTCAGAACCATGCTTGTCTGGATAAAACACACAGGAGAAGTTTCATCTCATCTATCATCTTAAAGTTTGATGTCTAATCTGTACAATTTGTCTAGGTTTCCTCAATAGCTAAGAGCTAAAAAAAGAATCTTCAAATAGTGATTTTTATCAAATAAAATGGTCCTCAGGTGAGATAGATTGCTTTTTGGACACACCATTTTTTTTCCCCTTCCTGTTCCACTTTACAGAAGGAGTCTATATGAACCATTTACACTAGGCATAAAACTTTTGGCTAACTGAAAGTAGATGATGCCAATATTAGGCAAGTGTCTTAAATTAATTTTGATATGTAAACTAGACAGATTTTCTGCATGTGTTAAAACCACAGGATTCCTGTCTTCTTCAAATTAATCTCTTCTCTTACAACCACATTCTTATGTAAATATATTGCAAACGTAAATTTATTCCTAATCACAATGAATAAAGATCTGGGCTTTCATATGTCTCCATAGCTAACCTATTAATAATGATGTCTCTTGCTGGATCTCTACAGGTATTTGTAATGCTCTAATTGGAGGGATGGACTTTCCTGTGCTGCTACAAAACAGCAGCATTAGGGTGGGATTCATGTCACGTGGTCTATTCAGAAGTGCAGACATTCTTATTGTATACGTTGTGGTAACAGAAGATGACTGGAAAGATTAGCTTCAGTTGAAGAACTTTGTTATCAAATTCAGAAGTAGAGGGCTCGATTCTGCTGCCTATATGGAGTGCCATTTAAAATGTTTTTAAATATCTGTGTATCAGATTTGTCACAGATCTTATATGGATGTCTGTGTTTCTGGATTGACAGTTACAAACACATTAGAATGTCTAAAATTAGATAAAGGCCTATGTTAAGGCAATAAAACTGTCCCAAGAAGTTGTATGTTAATAAGTCTCCCCTTGCAAAAAACAGCAAACAATTCACAGAATCACAGAGAATCACAGAATCACAGAATTGTAGGGGTTGGAAGGGACCTCAGAAGATCATTGGGTCCAATCCCCCTGCCAAAGCAGGTTCCTTAGAGCAGTCTGCCCAGGTAGGCATCTAGATGGCCCTTGAATGTCTCCAGAGAAGGAGACTCCACAACCGCCCTTGGCAGCCGGTTCCAGTGTTCCGTCACCCTCACTGTGAAGAAGTTATTTCGCATGTTGGTGCAGAACTTCCTGTGTTCCATCTTGTGGCCATTACCCCTTGTCCTGTTCCCACAAACCACTGAAAAGAGGTTGGCCAAATCCCTCTGTCTCCTACACTTCAGATATTTGTAAACATTAATAAGATCCCCTCTCAGTCTTCTTTTCTCCAGGCTGAACAGACCCAGGTCTCTCAGCTTTTCTTCATGGGGAAGATGCTCCAGGCCCTGTATCATCTTTGTGGCCCTCCGCTGGACTCTTTCCAGGAGAAAAGTCTTTTTTGTACCGCGGAGCCCAGAACTGGACACAGTACTCCAGGTGAGGCCTGACCAGGGCAGAGTAGAGAGGGAGGATCACTTCCCTTGACCTGCTGGCCACACTCCTTCTAATGCACGCCAGGATCCCATTGGCCCTCTTGGCCAGCAGGGCACACTGCTGGCTCATGGTCAACCTGTCGTCCACCAGGACCCCCAGGTCCTTCTCCTCATAAATTATGAAAGGAAATTATGAAATATTCACACCTCAGCATTATGAATTCAGACTACTAAGGAAGCACAAAGTGAGTCAACCAATAGGGAAAAAATGTCTGAAGGATTAATTAATGATCATAGAATCATAGAATAGTTTGGGTTGGAAGAGGGACCATAAAGATCATCTAATTCCAACCCCCCTGCCATTGGCAGGGACACCTCCCACTAGCCCAGGTTGCTCGAAGCTCCATCCAACATGGCCTTGAACACTTCCAGGGATGTGTGTTATCAACAACTTCTCTGGGCATGATATTGACAGTAACTGCTAGTCATGCAGAATTGTTCTTGGCAGTTTACTCAGATATTTGCAGCCTCAATTAGTCCTCCATAAAACAAAACAAACAAACAAAAAAATCAGGGATTTACCAACACTGTGTTTTTTGGCCACTGGATCTTGCTTTTATGCTGTTGAGGGTATCTACTCAGGGTTTCTTCTATTCTTGCTGCCCTTTTCTTGGATTCAGGAGTGAGCACCTGGAAGTAGCTAAGAGTAATGGACTGGAAATGAGACAGAAAAAAGACACTTCTTGACTAATATATCTCAGACTGCTCCCTGCCATTCACATGGCCTTCACGATTTTTTACCCCCTTTGAGTACGCTGTTCTCTGATCACACGCTCAGGGCTCACAGAGGCTACTATCCTACAGCAGCACACTGCAGCACTGAGATACCACAATACAACCCCTTCCATACCAGCTTCACACCTATGCTTCTCAGCAGTGTCAGCCTCTGTCAGTCCCACTCTGCTTCACAAGACCGAGGTTTGTGATGAAGTGTTTTGCTGATAAGCATGCCCTTACAGGAATACTATCTGTGAATACAACATACTTACAGAACATATCAGTTATGACGTGAAACTGTACTTGACAGCAATGACTGAAAAGAGTGCAGTAGAATTCCTTTTTGGAATTACTTTTCCTTTTTTCCCTACAAATTCCTTTTGGAAATACAGTCCACATAGGAGCCAAAGTAATGTGGGGCAATCAGACCCCAAACAGTTGAAAGGTTACTGTTATATGTATACAAACAATTTGTATCATACTAGATACTTTAATTGTTTTGGAATGTCAGTGATTCAGGAACATGTCTGGTTCTCTCTCCAGCATGCTTTGATGCAAGATGCACCATGTTTTCCCTTCCCTTCCCTTCCCTTCCCTTCCCTTCCCTTCCCTTCCCTTCCCTTCCCTTCCCTATCACTAATATGTAGAGGTGCATAAGCATTATACTTAAGGGAAAAATTTCTATGCAATACAACTATAAGAGATGTCCCATCACAGTCAGTGATGAAGTCCAGACTAGAGGTCTGGACTTCCTTTTATTCAGCAGAGAAGGAATCAATAATTAGGAAATTTGGAAAAGAATCCTATGTTTCCTCCATTTTCATATATTTTTTCATTTTTAGCTTTAGCAATGAGGAGAGAATCCATATGTGATTGTTTACTTAGGCATCTAAATTAAGGATTTATAACTTTATTACACAGACAACAAATTTAGTCAGAAAGGTTTATATTCATCTAATGTTCTGGGCAAATAATGGCTTTAATAAACCACATTTGAAGGGAAGACACAGCCTTTATTTTCTATATCTTTTATAGCAACCCGACCTGAGCACTAGCTAAATGCCAGAAAACCTGAGGCAGTGATGAAATCTGGCTGCTTTCCAACACCACTGACTCAACTCACTGCAATGCTGAGTCTTATGTAGAAGCCTATGGCGCAGTGACAGAATTGCTTTCAGCTTGGCAAGAACAGTATAAACAGACCTATGGGCTGAGACTACAAGTGCACAAGAGAACTGTAAACAACTTGACTTCAAGAATCCCAGCTGAATAACATATCATGTTCTACTACAGTTACAATGCTAGATCTCATGAATGTAACCTTCACAAAGGATAAAAGCTACAGAGATGGTTGCATGGTGCACATTTCTTTCTGTATCAAACGTACTGAAGGGAAAAAAAATCTGTTAGTTTGAGAGCAAACAAAAGAAATCTCTTTGTCATTTAAACAAACAAGCAAAATCAAAAAAAAGTAAAAAAAATAATACAAATTCTAAAAATTTACTCATTAAAATATTCTCCTGTGTAAATCAAAAGAATTAAAAATGCTATCTCAGTTCTTGCAATTATATCTTTGTTATCTGAACCCAGGAGGCAAAACAGTTTGCTGCTTCTTCAAGAATTCAAGAAAACAAGGGGAGCTAATGATGTGTGTTTACTTTCTGTTGGTGACAATTGTGGTTTGAGATCATAAACACAACCAATTGTACAGTGATATATATTTTTCTTTAATAAGCTTAATAGCAAAATCCTGCATCACAAATTGATAAAACACCCTTAAAGCCATTTCTCAAGCTGCAAAGGAAAGTGTCTACTTTTCTTAATTTTGCCTAAATGTTATGAAACATGTCTGCAGACCATCTTGCATCTCAGAAATATTTAATGAATCAGCACATATGGAAAAAATGATGAATAAAGTTCTTACCATTTAGGAAAAAGTCTTCCCTGTTGTTTTCTAATATCAATGTATAATGACAGAATGCTATGTTTGTAAACATTTCAGTTGAAAATAATGAAAACCATTTAACGTGACCTGCATGTTTGTTTACAGTGCCTGCCTGCAGATAGAAACAGAAGATGGGAGAAAGTACTAAGTTGTTCTGGGCCAGGCAGCATCAGTGTGCATCCTTCAAAAGAGAATGTAGGTATGCCCATACATTTTATGAATATTCACACCTGTATATATTTTTATGTAGATATCTTCGCAAACTTTTTGTGGACGCCTTTCCTGATGCCTTATACACCATGAGCAGTCTGTGGACAGGAGTTTGAGAATCACTATTGTATTACATCTTACTTGAAATATGATTAACATATACAGATCTGCAGCAGAAAACAGTGAAACTTCTTGTAAAGTGTCGACCCACTAGGTAGATTCTGTAGACTTCTAAGGAAGAAGGGAATTGCTTATACAGTATAAGCTCCAGTTTGTTAGGGTTGTTTTGTTCCTGACGTCATTTTAATCAGATATTTATCATAGAAGGTTATTCAATTCATAAATTCTCAGAGTTTTACTTGGCAATTGGAACTAGAAATGACTTATATAACTCATGTAGTCTATGTCCCAATCCCAGAACAACACTGTCTAATGTGTTTCTGGCAGGTATGTGTTTGCCAAACTCCTTTTCCCCTCTAGTCCCTTCAAATTCTGCCAGGGTAAAAATTCCACAACCTTCTCAGATAATCTGTTCTGGTCCTTAGCTTAGAGTGAGAAAGTCCTAAAATCATAGGTCATAAAACAAAATCATAAATCCTATCAATCATTCAGATTGAAAGGGACCTCAGGAGCTCTCTGGTCCATACTCCTGTTCAAACCAGGGTCAAGCTAAGGTCAGACCCAGGTGGCTGAAGGCATTATCTAATTGTGTCATGAGAATCTCTGAGACAGAAACTACACAGCTTCTCTGGGCAACTTCTTCTAATGTTTGACAGTCCTGAAGAGGAAAAGTTTTCTCATTACACCTAATCTTAACCATGATTGTTTCAGTTTATGCACACGGTCTTTTGTCCTTCTGCCATGGTCCTCCATGAAGACCCTGGATCCTGGTTATTTTCTTGATAGCCTTCCCATAGGTTCTGGGGGAGCAGATCTTTGGTGCTCCTGAAGCTGTTGCTACTCCAGATTTAACAAGCCCAGCTCCCTCAACCTCTCCTCACATGACAAATTCTCCAGTCCATGACTATCTTGGGAGGCCTCCACTGAACTTGTTTCAGTTTATTCATATCTGTCTTAATACTGGGAGGTCAAAAACTGTAGACAGTACTCTAGCTGTGGTCTGATGGTCTGACAACGTTTGAGTAGATGAGGATAATACCATCCTTTGATGTACTGGCTCTGCTCTTGTTAATGCAGCCCAGGAGACTATTGTACCTCTTTGATGCCAGAGCACTGTAGGATCGTGCTCAGCTTGTTGTCTGCCAGACCCCAGTGTCCTTTTCTGCAGAGTTGCTCCCCAGCCCTCTGTCCCCAGATGGTATGATTCATGAGCAATTTGCATTTTCTACTGTAGTGATCATGATAAATTAAAAAAATAAGTTATGACTTGACGTGTCATAAGAAAAATCATTGTTAAAGTGAGTTTTGGGATATTATAAATCACAGTAACTTAGGCAGAAAATTTTTAACACTACAAATTCCACAGCACAAAATGATGACTCATGAGTCTTTGATGATTCTTTTATAATTTCTGTAGGCTTTACTGGCAATTGTGGCTAATAACTAGAAAATTATTAATCTGCTATATAGCCAAAGGGTAAAATATTGTACATAAGAATAAATACATTGCTGAGCAAATTCCAGAAGCCATAGATAAAAGGCTAGTTGTGATAGTTCTGATATTCATTGATAAACTCTCTTTTCTAAATAAATGTCTCTGATGGTACATACATGCAACATTTTAACAATGACCTTTGTACAATTTTTTCTAAATTATCATACACATTTTATGTCACATATATTGGGAAAATGGCTGTCCTCCTTCTTTTCTCTTCTTAACTGTCATTTGTGGCCATTACCAATACAAAGGCTTTAAATACCAAGCAGGCAGAGGAGGCTTTAAAACATGAGGGTGGAAGGGGAATAGATGTCAATAGCTTTGGGATATTTTCCTGAGTTTGGTGTCTCACTTTATCCAAGGGCAGTAGCTGAAAGTCCTTACACTTTTTAAGGCTGTGAGTATGATATATGGGCTAAATTATTCTTTTGTAAGAGAAAGAATATAATTCTGACTTTTTATTTCTTGGAAGACACTCAAAAACTTTGTGAGCATCTCTGAAGTGGGGGAACCACTTAGGGGTATAATGCCATTCAGTCGTCAGTGGTGCTCCTCATCCCCTTAGATGCTAACAGATTTTGGCTTCATTGTATGGTAATAGCTGATAAGATAAAACTGAATTAATAATAATAAAATATTTGGAGGTTCTAGTAAGGTGGGAGTGGGTTAAAATGAATTTGCTCACATTCAAACTCACTTTTCTGATTGTATGTCTAAGTTAAATTTGAGTGTCCAGTGCTGACACGGTCATTTGCAAGTGACAGTTTGGATGTAGGAAAATCTCCCCAGAGAAGCTGTTTTCATAAGTCTTTGTTTAATATAAAGAAACTATTTTCAAAAGTAACTGATTTCACAAGTGTTTGTCTTTTTTTGGAAATTGGGCAATTTCAAACTGTAATCTACTTGGGACCCAAATCAGAAATCCATGAAACAGCTCTGCTAAACTTAATTCAAATACACAGAAACATTTTATGTCCAGTTTGCCAAAGTATACATTTTTGTCTGATTGATATATATGTATAAATTCTTATGGAATTCCTCCTTCTGGAAATGGTAATATTTGCTTTATTTAAAATGCACTCAATGCTGTGCTTGCTATTGCATGAAATTTTATTTGCATGTTTAAAAACAGCTTTGGAGTTGTGTGTAGGAAGCAATAGCTTTGCTTTTTATTGTGTTTTGTTTCTTATGTGAAGCACTGCAGGTTTTGAGGCAAAAATTATTACAGTCAAGGTACTTGAGTGGAATTTATTTTACTCATTTTCTCACTATATGGCAGAGATATGATCTCAGATCATAGAACCAGTTTCATTTTGCACTTGGCTTAAATATAAAGGAGGAAAGCAACAAAAGCCAATCTGATTAAATTCAATTTTGTTTTCTTCTTCATGTCTGTTTTTATGACAGTAAAAACAGATGCAAAGGTATTACATATTCTCAATCAATCACAGCATAAACTACCTGAAATTCATTGTTGAAACCTGAACAAATACAAACAATATTTCTCTCTTTTTTTCTTTCTTTTTCTTTTTCATTTTTTTTTTTTTTTAATCATTCTTAAGTGCCAAGTGACTGGCTATGTTGAAAAGGGTGCAGGGCTGTTAACAAAAACTCAAATTTTAGCAAAGAGGTCTTATCTTTTCCTTTGTTCTGACAGATAATCCATTTTACTTTATTATATGTATGGTCATGGGAAGTAACATTACAGAGCAATACATATTTAAGGAAAGTGAATTAATTTGTTGCATTTTTCTTAGGTTTCCAGATGTGATTATTAATGCTGAATGTGATTCAATTTTGATTCTAAAGGTACTAATTTTGATTTTGTATTAACGTAGCAATTATTGTAAATGAAACATTTCACACCATATCTGTGAATTCCCAATTGGAACTGAAACAGTTCCAGTTATTCTCAGATAACCTTTGGTTGCCTAGAACATATTTTTCAAATACATGGACCTTAACTAGGATTTGAAAAAACAAACAAACAACAACAACAACAACAAAACAACTTAAAGTAGCTTTCTACCAGGCTTTCTTCCATTGTGCAGGCTAGAAATCCATGGATGCATCAACACTGTATAATGAATGATGTTGTTGCCTGTAGAATCCCATGTCATTCATTGTAGAAATCAATGGCAAGTGTGGTCAGGGACTAAACTGTCCTATGATTACTTATTGTAATTATACCTATAACTGTCCCATAATTACTTATTGTAATAAATGTTATATACTTATAAATAGTTATAAATAGTTGTTAACACTTATTGTAACTAAATGTTTTCTTAAAGACTAGGACCTACAGGAGTCCTTCTTGATTTTGCCATAGGATTCCTTTAAATTGCTAAGGAGTTGTACTAAACTTTTTCTTCTGTATGTGTTTTCTGCAAAATCATTAGAAAATGGATTTTGAAAATATGTAACTCTGTGTAGGGTAGCGTCTTTCTATCTATACAGGACTTCTCAAGCAAAATTAATGGGCACGTTTAGTTTGATTTCACAGTATCTTGGTTCCTTATCTGTAACAGTAATACTCTCCATTTAGCTCACAATATTGGGATGAAAGTATATAAATATTATCAAACTTTCAAATATGGCAGTGGTGATAACGGTAAAAAAGCTCATGAACAAATGGATGGGGCTGATTTCATGGCATGTAGTAACCTGAGCACAGGGCTTCATGAAGGCAAATAAGGAGAGGCAAAAAAATAAAAAGCTGCTCATAAAGTAAACATTGTCCATCTTGAGAACTGAGCTTCAGGTTTAATAGAAAAAAATATACTAATTCAGCATTTGCTGTACTGAATATACAAAGAAAAGCTTAATTATTAATGCATAAGCAACCTTAGTTATAGCATTGTTTAGGTTTGGAAAGCTTTACTTTGCTATTGTAATGTTAATTTTTTTAACATCTGTTTTGCAGTTTTTACATGCATATGGACATATATATAACACGTTTGCATTTTTTAGTTATGTTGCAAATGTAATCTTTTACTATAGAAATAAGGCGGAAACAGTTACAGTAGACTAAATAAAAAATATCTTTAGAGGCTTTGAAAAATAGTGAAATATGTTTAGCCATCCCATTATGGAGTGTTTTATTCCTTCAGGAAAATCTGCTGGTATATACTCTGCTTGAAGTTTGTGATTAATAGACAAAAAGAGATTAGAGTGGTTCTTCTAGGTCTAAACTCAGAAAAAAATTCTAGAGGAGAAAACTAGACCCTATTTAAAGTCACTAGGAGTTTTATCGTTTGCTTTAGTTTATAAGAATTTAACCTTGATTACTTTAAATAGAAGCAATTGATTATTCTTGATTAGTTGCTTTGCAAATAAAGCAAGTAAGTGCTGACTATGTTTTGGAAAAACAGATGCTCATACCAAATAAAAAAAAATATATAAACGAGCTCTATATAATTATGGCACAACTTTCTAGCAGCACATTGTGACTTTACTATAGAGACATTATACTTCCAACGCAAGTGCTGTGCATTAATCAGTTAATGTGTGTGAAGGATTTTGAAGAGCTGCTTAAGTGCTGATCATTAATAATAATTTACTCAATGTAAAGTTTTAGTATATGCCAGACATAAGCATGGTTTCATAGTTGTGTCACAACTTGCCAAAACTGTAATTGCAGTGAAAGAAGTGAACTGGCCAGGTGCCCAGCAGATATTAAAAGACATTGTTTAGTATGTGACACTTGCAAGAATGAAGACTTATTCAGAGCTGGCAGAAAAGTGTATTTTCATATGCATTGACTGTTAAAATTCAAGTTCTTGTAAAATTCAGGGATTTACAATATTATTCAAAATGTATTAAATTTAATGATACACTGGGAACATTTAGACACTCTTTTCCGTAATGCCAGTGCAAGAAGAATGACTAGTAAATTAAAGGAAAACAAATTGAAGACACTAAGAGATCACTGAGGTCAAGAACCTGATAACATTTTAAAAAGATGATTTATATGTATCATAACTATAAGCATACATTTTAAAAAGAAAATATGATTTATAAAGGAGGATAATCTTGAAATTATAACTATATTCTTTAAAAGATATGTATATTTTGTATATCTATGTATAAATCTTTACACAGCCTAATCAAAATTCTGATTTTTTTTTCGTTTTCCTTTTCATAATTTGTTCAATTCTCAATCAGTTGATAAAATACACTGCTGTAGTCATGATACTGAGCTGATGCAGATACAATTTGATCTTACATAGAATACATGTCTATGCAGTAGGCTTGTTATATTTATTGACAGCAACACTTTCATGCTTGATTCTTCCAAAACAAGCATAAACCTTTGATTCAGCTGTCAGATACTCAATCATTCACTCACTTACCATGGTTATTTAATCTAATCATGATGTTTTTTTAATTTTTTTCCCGTTTGCTTAATTGAGGTCATTATCCATCAGTATAACCTACATAAAAATATGATGACATTGGTAATGCTGGCAATATTGCAAACAGCAGCATTATGTACTGGATGAAGATATAGAGTGGAAATGGCATATAATGTATTTATTGCAGATACACTGGTCAAGGTTATCGGCTTCAATAATGACAAAAAGCATGGAAAACCACAAAAATTGTATGCATTTTGAAAGAATCACAATATTTTTTTTTAATCTACATGGAATGCCTTATCGAACTGTTTACACATTATAGATTGTAATTTTAATGACATAAAATTTAATGCAGATGCTTGGCATCTACAAAGTATTTTAAAATACTGATTGTTCTACACTGGTTCCAATGCCTTCAAGCTTGAAATATTGAGCCATTAGGGAAACAAGAACTGAGAACAAAAAGAAAGGGATTTCATTTGTCAAATCTCCAAAAACTAAAGATGTTTTTGGAGATTCGTCATTACTGAAAGCACATAAATTATTACCAAAGAAGTGACATGACCAAGTAAGTACTTTTATGAAATATACAGTGCAAAAGTCTATCTGGAACATATTCGCTGTCTTTTATCAATTAGGATTTTTTTTGTACATGTGTAGAATGAGATATCATTAAACCATTCCCTAGTCTAGGGTAAGATTAAAAAATGCTCTTGCAAGCAAATGCCATTAAACTTCTTTCTTGACAAAATGAAATGACTTTGTTTTGTTTTGTTTTGCATTGTTATTACTGTTGTCAATTAAGTACAGCAGGCCCTGTATCTTGTAAATGTTTGAGAAATATATGAATTTTTTCCTTTGTACTGATTCTTACTGTCTCAAGTAAGTCATATGTATTGTTTGGTAGATGCTGAAATATTAAAATAATAATAGTTAAAAGCATTTCATAATTCTTTTCAGGGTTCATCAAGTCCAACTCCTGGCACCACACAGGTCTACCCAAAAATTCACACCATATGACTAAGAGCACAGTCCAAATGCTTCTTAAACTCTGATAGGCTTGGTGCCGTGACTATGTCCCTGGGGAGTCTGTTCCAGTGCTCAGTAGTCCTCTCAGTGAAGAACTTCTTCCTGATATCCAGCCTGATTTTTTTTCAACAAATCAGACTGTTGGAAATCTAAGAAATTTCATAAGAAGCAGAAATAAGTAAAAAAAAAATAGAATATGGAACTGGAAGTCTGAATAAGGGAGAACATGAATAATTTTTAAAATGTTTCCTGCACTGAGTTGTAGAGTCTAAGTCTTATGTCTCTCTTCATATGCTTTGTTAACATTCAACACATGGGGAACACAAAGAGAAATAAGAGTTCCCTTTGCTATTCTGATTATTTCCATACTGCACAGCATTAAAGAAATTAGTTATTGATTGTGTTGACATTTATAGCTAATCAATTTTTTAGTGTTTCAGAAGAAAATATCAACTTAATGAATACTTTGCACAGTGAAATTCTTCAGAAAACTTAAAATAATGAAGACCCAATACTAGAGCAGGTTAAGATTTTTTTCCAGTTGAAAAATTCAGTTTAGTTAAATCAAATATTACAATAGAATTATATTGCTTCCAGCAGTACAACTGGAAAAATATATATATATATAATGGGGACACATTTTTGGCCAAATGTGAAAAAGCCAAGAGTCTGGTGGTTAGGACATATGCCTGAAGTATGACAGGCAAGTCATCCTCTCTCAGACTCATAAAATGTTTTTAAATCTTATCTCACAGGATAATCCAGCCATTAGCTCCTTTGTACATTGGCTTCCTTCTGTTTAAGGCTTTGTAAAGGGTTCTGCACTTCGTCCAGTCTGTAAGAAAAAGTATCAGTATTTTAGAAAAATCTCAGTATTTTAGAGGCTGGAAAACCTGTTTCCCATTGAGCTCCATTTGTAATCAAGTATGTTATTACTCCTTATATGAAGTTTTTCCTTTAAGGTCTTGAAACATGTTGAAATTGACAGAAATTTGCAGGTTTTATTCCATTCTCTCACTTTCCAGTAGGTATTGACCCACAGGCATTTGCTTTTAGCATGTTATCAATCTAAAGAGGAGTACTTTGATCAGCTTTGAGAGCCCTTCATAGAGCCCCATGGAAAACAAAATAAGTTCTAAAGTGCAGGTTACTTTGCTGGATAAAGCCTTATGAGGACTGGCAGTTCACAGCTATGTAAATTCTGGGCAGATAAGCTGTATGTTTGATACGACCAAACCCCAACTCTGGTCTCTTCCACAACCATTGGCTTTTTGCAGATGAGCTGATGACTGGTAACACAGTTCTCTGATAGTGGGCCTGTCATTCACACCACTTCTTGACAGTGTTTCCAGCTGAACTGTTCTCTGAAATGAGGCTCTTTATCATTGCAGGTAGCAGTAGCTGAAAACATATGCTATTAGGATAAATGGATACATGTCAGTCCTGTGGGGTTTTGCCTACAGTTTATAAAAAAACTTCTGAGAAACTGGTAAACCTACCTGCTTGACATAATATCAGATTTTTTATTTTTATTTTATTTTTTATTTTTGTATTTTTTTTTTGACATTCCCTTCTGTTTTCCAGAAAGAATGAAGCATTTGTTTTATATTTGGAGAGACTGTGAATATACTAAAAGTATCATTTGTTCAGTCCTGTTGGAAACACAATGGCTATGTTTGTACTGGGAAACTGAACAGTTCAGGCATGGGTTCAAGCACTCATTGCGATTAACTATGCTGTTAATTGTTAGCATGATCCTTAACTTGGTTTTTGTCTGTGCCAACTGTGCCTGGGCACAGCTGGGGAGTCACCAGGGACAGGGGATCATTCCTAATAGGCCATTTCAATTTGGCTACCCTGTTCTGAGAGGGAAGAGGGCTTAGCTATATGGACTAATATGAGCTATGTGGTGCCAGCTGGCCTCAGGACCACAGAAAGATCCATAGATCATTTAATTCACTGGTGTAGATGTAGCCATTAGAACTATGGCCAGCACAACAAAACATGAAGAAAAAGTTTCAGCAGTTTTTTTCAGTTATTTTCAGTTTGATGTCAGCAGCACTCCAAATCACTTTTTCTTAGATCTGCATAAAAGCTTATTTTCTTGAAAATAAAATATGATTTTTACATTAGAAAGAATTATCTCTGCCCTTCTAATTTAAGATGCCCAAGGTAGAAAGTGCTCTAGGGAGGCATTTTCATGGTGCTCTGAGTGATTTCATATTTATCTGTTTAATTATCTTCTCTCATAAACTCTGCTATGTAACAGTAGGTAGTGTTCTACCTTGTTCTAATTAATGAATCAGTTAATGGACAACCTGCAGAGTCACAATATGCTAATTTAGAGACATTCTAGTTAATTTAGTGAAACCTACTGATTCAGTTCAATCTGTCCACCATTTGGACAAATAAAGTAGAACAGCCCTTCCAGATAGAAACCAACAGTCTCTGTGAAGCTGGAATTGAAAACAAAGAACTGTTTCTTTAAATCTGAAAAAGACTACCACTTGAATTGATGCTTCTTTAAAGACTTCCTCATTAATAATACATTAGAGACGTGAAGAAGATACCTATAGTTGCATATTAACATGCACTTCTAAGGCACATCCTGCACATGTATCTCTTCCATGCTCAACCCATTTTTGTGTACAAAGAAATGAAGACCATGGTATCCTGAAAACCTGTGAGGTTAGGATGGATATACAATAACTACAAATAATAAACAGCAAACCATTCACAGCATTGGCAAGCAGTCAAACGTTTGGGTGCCTGCATCTTGCCTGCATGGGTAACAGTGAAGACTCTTGAAATTACTCCAGTCAAACAGACATCTATCAGAACATAGAACTCAACTAATGACATATATAAAACAGAAAATGAGAAGTCAGAGTGATAAGATAGGTTCTGAATAGCAAATATCTAAATTGATAAAAATAAATAACACTTTGTGCTACACTGTACTAGAAGTTTCCAGGGAGTTAATTGGTAGGTTGGCATAAATATCAGAGAGTAACAATTAAAAAGAACATTGCAGAGAAGATAAATGATTTATACCATTGCAGAGGATCACCCTTTGAAAACTAATAAAGATCATGTACTACTAGAAACAAAGACACTCAAAAAAATGAATAAACCAATGAGCAGTAGCTCCCAAGCAAAGGAGAATGTGAGCATCTGAGTTCTGGAGTTTGAGAGTGAAGCTGCTGAGTGTAATAGAGAAGTTTGATCTGTCTCTATAAAGTCTTGTAGTTCTAAATCTTAAAACTTGTGTGAGTGTTTAAGGGAGTGAAGTGTATCTATCTGTCCATCTAACATTGCTTTGAGAGCTATCTTGAACACTGAAAAATGACAAATATTCTTTGAATAGCAGGTACATTGGTTGAAATAGTATTTAAAAAAAATATTTTTTAAACTTTCAGGTGTGATGAAGATAAACAAGCTTGACTTCATCCATTAGTACGTCTTTTTGGTCCCAAAGATTTGCCAGTGTGTATAAACAAAAAAGTAGGCAAAACAAGTTTTGTAACATTTTATCTGGTTTTCAAATCCCACATAGAATGAGGTTAGGGAAGCTAAGTAGCAATTGGTTTACCAGAAAAGTACCACCATAAATTAAAGCATGGGTAAGGGCTAGAGAAGGAGTACAGATTTCATCAAAGAAAAAGAACAACAATAATAAAAAAAAATAGATTCCTTTTAAACAGAGATAGAAATATCCATGTACAGGAAAGAGTAATGAGGTGGCAAAATCTGTATATGACAGAGTTATTAATCAACTCAGGAAAATGCTGGAAGACCTTAGAATATAAAAACAGTTATGCTGGTCAGATTATAAATCAGCTATGTCCAGTGACCTGTTTCTTACAGCAAACATTTAGGGAAAGACCTTATTAAGAAGAAAGGAAAACATTAATACTTCCCCTGGTATATCCTCTTAGCTCCCAGCTACCTGCAGCAAAAAGATTTTCTGAGACAGAAGATCTGTGTCTATGTATATAATAGATTCAGGATATCTAACTAGTTGGATGTACAGCTTGATGTAAAATGAAATTCAATAAGGATAAATGTTAATTAATGTATATTCCAGTAAATAATTAGATTTATACACATTACTGGGTTCAAAATTAACTGAAGACACTCTGGGGGAAATTATTTACACATATATATAAGACAAGGGAAACAATGTGAACCCTTTATTATTTTCCACTTCTCTATTAACCATTTATATTGCAACAGAGCCTGTAGACACTGACTGCATATGCATTGCACAGAGTGAAAAGTCTATAGCCTGAAAGACCCTGCAATCCAAGTGTAACAACAGTCAGGCAGATGTGGGAGAACAAGGAAACAATGAGGTAATATTGATTGGAAGGATAAGCAGTGGTGTCAGATTAATTGACCTTTGCTCTCTGTGCATTGGTGGTCAAAAAGGAAACAACATGTTAGCATGTATAATGCCATTACATGAATCAATGAGTTCTAATCTTCCTGTCTCAAAGGCTGGAGTAAAACCAGAAGGAATTCAGAGCTAGATGACAGAAATATTTCATAAAACAGAAATGTGGGATTCAGAATAGTTAATTTAGATGGGGAAACATGGTTTCAAGATGTGAAATGATATATGTGAAAGGAATATATAACAATGACAGGCAAAATGATGCAAAGTGTATGTCCCTCATTAGCTGTTCTACTTATGTAGGACATAGCAGACATAAATAAGAATACACTTGAAATTTAATTTTTCTTCACATGCTGCATACTTAATTTGTGGAATGAACTGTTATCGTCTGATGTTACTGTGACAAGGCCTGCAGTCATATTTAAGCTGGAACTGCAGGTTAATCTGGGTAATGCCACATGCAATTGTGATTCTCTTCTTTTAATGGAATGAACATCTCTGGGTAGCCAGCCATTTACCAGCCACTAGCTCATGAATGATAGGAAAATACTTTCCTCATGGACAGTTTAGTCTGTAATTTTCCGGCACTGGGTTTCTTGCTACTGTATCTGAAGTGCTTACTGCTAACTAACCACTGTGAAAAATAGGACACAATGTTAGATTGGTCTGATCTAGAGCAGCAATTGATGAGACCATTAATGAGAAAGTCTATTAAATATCAGAATTGAGAATATAATATATGCCTATAAATAATTGGCGACATTTAGTTTCTAGTGTGCATTTGGTTCTCAGTTCTGGCTCAGTGCATGCCAGGAGCTGCAGCAGGACTGATATGAGCATTTCAGGGATGTCTTTCCTTCTCCCTCTCTTCTCTAGTCCTAAGAAAGGAGAGAGAGGAGGGAAAAACAGCAATGTCGAGCTGATTTAGCTACAAATGGTACTGCTAACTTCCAGAACAATTAGAAACTGCACAATGAATAATTCAGTGTTTTGTCACTTCAGGGGCTTCCCGTTCTGCCTTTATAATTCAGAGCCCTTCCTTCCCTCCCCCTTCTCGTTAAAAAGAAATCCTAGCTGGAGAGGCAACCTCCAGAGACTGCTTGCCTGATTAACATGCAGGTGGCATTTCCGTGGGGCTTGCAGGAAGCCTCTAGCTGGAGGCATGTTGACTGCACGCATGTGGGACCTCTGTGATATACACATCCTGGCCATGCTCACAGAACTGCAGTATATAAGAAGGGATTTCCTGGATTTTTTTTTTTTTATTCTTTCTTATTCTCTACATTGTTTGAGGAATGGGATGGAATATGAAATTAAAGGTAAACTGTATTATCTTAGAACCCTGGAGTGCTAATATTTTACTGCAGGGCTCCTTATCCTTTTTTTTTTTTTTTTTTTTTTTTTTTCCTCTAGCAGAGAAAACTGTTACTCAGTAACAACAGGGTCTGATTAAAGACAGGAAGAGTGAGTAAGAGATAAGTGGGCAGACAGGCACATACTATAAGTACAAGAATTTTCTAGCACTTAGTTTCCGTGAGGAGCTGAAGACCTCTTCCTGTCCTTCACAGGAAACTGTAGGCATGCAGTGCTGTTTATATGTACAAACAAACAAATAAACAAACAAAAAAACCTTCTGTGAAAAAAAAAGCCTTCTCTACTCTTGCTGCCACTGTCAATATAAACACCACATTCTGGTGACAAAGCATTCAGTGAAGAAAACCTGTACTGAAAGAAAAGCTTTCAAATAGGCTTCCAAGGACAACATATTGTTCCAGCTCACAATAGAACTGTGCTTTTAAAAAGTCAGGGTTTGCAAGTCAGTGTATTTATAGTGCCAAGTTTTATTATTGCAGTGTTAGAATGTATATACACAACAATATATATTAAGATATAAGGGAATAGCCAATACAGCCAAATGAGAGCTAATACTTTGTGTGTGTTTGTGTATTATTTTTTTTCTTTCTTTTATACATTGTGCAGGAACTCAGCATATCTCTAACACATTTCAAGGAAGCGTTTGGGCCAAATTGTGGTCTATAACAAAAATGACTCCAAAATCAATGAACCTGTCTACTGCAGTGGAGATATTAGTGAGCTTCACTCTACTATTTTTCTATCTAAGAAAGAAACACTCTACTCACATACTAAGAAAATACTCTGCCTTGCTGAATGCCCCTTCAGAGCTCCTATTGCACAGGTAATAAGATGGAGATTCAGGCTGATCACAAATCAAGGCAAATAAATTCTCTTAGCACCTCCTTTAGAGTCCTGTCTTTCCAATGTATTTCTTTAGCAAAGCAGACAGGACAAATGCAGCAAACTGTGGTTTGCCAAAATACTTCAGAGCCATGGTTTCACCAGTCTGGGTTGCCACTGAAAGGAGAAAACTCTTCCCCCACCTTTGCTTCTAGGTAACCCCCAGATATGCTATGGTGCTTATACAGATCACAGACCTCATCCAGTTAAAAGCCAGTCCCACAGGAAAGGGAAATGATTTTTAGGAGAATAGTCTCTGATGTGTCTGATTGCTTGGTGGTACAGTGCTGACATGGGACTGGGGGGAAAAGGTGGGAAGCAGAAAAGGGGGCAGGAACATGGGCAGGGGTGGAGTGGTTGAGGGATTTCAGATCAGCTTCCAACGTCAGGCAACTGCACCCTCAGATCTTTCCTTTTGTACTCCACTCTTCCAGGACCCAACAATGTTCCTAACACACCAAGGAAAAGCAAAGGATGATTGTTTGCATTCTCCAGTGATGCTGAGCCCTAGTTTTCATTTGATAAAGGAGTAAAAGTCATAATCTGAATATACACTGTGGCCTGTGAGTAATGTATTTGTAGGATATCATTCTACATAAAAAGGCCTTCTCACATATTTGGAAGGCTATCTGTAACGTGAAGCTGAATCAGCCAGAGAGTAGAGAATAACATATGTTTTAAACATTTCTTTACTGACAATTTTGCTGAATTTTTGTATTGCAACACTTCTGCAGATAAAGCTATAAGAGTAGGTTGTTCAATGAACCACAGAACAGATGAAATTAGTCATTAGCTGTGACTACCCAAAGCTGTGCACGATTTTGTTTGCCAGTCAGTATGCTTGGCTGACTGGCCAATAGGTACATGTATTCTGCTGCCAAAACAAGATGTATAACAGATGAATTCTGCCTGTCTTTCCCTTTCTAGCACTCTCCTTAAGCCAGCTAACATTCTTCATGAAACTTGCAGGAATTTCATTATCTTTGAGACTTCAACTCCTCTTTCCAATGTGTTCAAAATTAATCTATAATGAAAATGTTGTAGGTGCAGTCTGTCGAGGAAATGTACCAACAGCTCAGCTGTGTAGGACTTATGAAACCAACGTGAAAATACAGATTGAAAACTACGTATATGGAAGGGCCTTTCTTCTAACTTAAGGTGTGTTCTACATTGAAAAGAATGAAAACATAATGCTTATATCAATCTTGAAACACCTGAAAATAAAGTTTTGTGAAGCAATCTGTCCTTGAAAGGATATCCAATATCTTTTGTTTACCTCTGTGTCTTTTTTGTTTGTACTCTTTAGTGAAGGTTCATCCACATTCCTTTATATCTCCACTTGTTAGTTCTTCTACTGCATATCACTTAACTTTAGGCAATGACAATACTATTATGCTAATAATGTTATGATATGCTGTTAATCATCATTATATAAATATTCCATAAGCTAATTGCCTGAAATTATAAGGCCATAAAAACCTTACAAGAAGAACTTCACATGAATAAAGACAATGCAGTCTGTTCACCTGCTTTGAATGGACTTTATATTCAGAAGCTTGTCCATTGCATCCCATTATATCATTTGGCCTGAGAAAATACACTGCTTCTCCCTACAAAGCCTTTCTGTCTCACTCACCTACAGCTATTTTGGCTACAACACTGCTGTCTGATGACTGACAGTGCAGTCAACTCCTATGCTATGCTACATTGTGCAGGGAAACCTGTTAGCTGGTTACCCGATTTCCAAGGGTGGGTGCAGCTTAGGATAGCTATTGTCTGCTTAACATTATTTTAACGATGAAAATTTCACAACAGATATTGAACTGTACTGTGTGCAGTTCTGGGCACCACAGTACAAAAAGGACATTAAACTGTTGGAGAGTGTCCAGAGGAGGGTGATGAAGATGGTGAAGGGCCTGGAGGAGAAGACATATGAGGAGCAGCTGAGGTCACTGGGCCTGTTCAGCCTCGAGAGGGGAGACCTCATTGCAGTCTACAACTTCCTCGCAAGGGGGAGTGGAGAGGCGGGTGACCTATTCTCCATAAACACCAGTGACTGGTCGCGTGGGAACGAGGTTAAGCTCAGGCAGGGGAAGTTTAGAATAGACATCAAGAGGAGGTTCTTCACCGAGAGGCTGGTTGCGCACTGGAACAGGCTCCCCAGTGAAGTAGTCACTGCACCAAGCCTGTCTGAATTTAAGAAGCGATTAGTCACATGGTCTAAACTTTTGGGTAGACCTGTGTGGTGCCAGGAGTTGTACCTGATGATCCTTATGGGTCCCTTCAGAATATTCTATGATTCTATGATTCTAACTTTCACCTCTAGCTTTAGTATCTCCTCCTTCACTTTTTCCCAGATATATTCCTCTCCATATATATATTTTCAAAAGAACAGTTTCAATCACTTTCATATTGCATCCTACCCTTTGGATAGGTTGCTCATGTGGAATGGGCAAGCTCTCTTAGAGGGCTGGGCAATCACAAACCATATGAAATTCTACATGAGTAAGGGTCAGATTCTGCACCTGGGACACGGCAATCCTGGATAAATGTACAGACTGGGGGTCAAGGGGCTTGAGAGCAGCCCTGTGGAAAAGGATCTGGGGGCTCTGGTGGCAAGTTGGACATGAATATGAATATGAATCTGAGCCATAAGTGTGTCCTGGCAGCCAAAAGGCCAGCTGTGTCCTGGAGTGCATCAGGCACAACATTGCTAGCTGGTTGAGGGAAGGGATTGTCCCTCTTTGCTCTGCGCTGGTGTGGCCTCACCTTGAGTACTGAATGGAGTTTTGGATCACAATATATAAAAAGACATTGATATGATTTAACCCCTGCAAGCAGCTTAGCACCATGGAGGTGCTTGCTTGCTCTCCTCAGGAGGGATGGGGGATAGAAGCAGAAAGGTAAAAGTGTGAGAACTGGGTTGAGACAAAGTTTACTAGGCTAAGGAAAGGCCATGCACACAAGCAAAGCAAGGAATTCATTCACTACTTCCCCTCAGCAGGCAGGTGTTTAGCCACTTCCAGGAAAGCAGAGCTCATCATATGTAACAGTTTCTAGGGAAAACAAATGCCATCTTTCCAGATGTTCCCCCTTCCGCCTTCTTTACTCCAGTTTTATTGTTAGCATGACACCATACTTTATGGAATATCCCTTTGGCCAGTCTGGATCAGCTCTTCTGGCTGTATCACCTCCCAGTTCCTTGTGCACCCCCAGCCTCCTTGCTGGCAGGGCAACATGAGAAGCTGAAAAGTCCGTGGCTCTGTGTAAGCATTTCTCTGCAACAACTAAAAACAATGTTTTGTTATCACCACTATTTTCCTCAAGAATCCAAAACACAGCATTGTGTGAGCCTCTACAAAGAAAACTAACTCTGGCCTAGCCAAGACCTTGACAGACATAATGCTGTTAGGGAGTGTCCAAATGAGGGCAACAAAGATGGTGAAAGGTCTAGAATGAAAGATGTGTGGGGTGGGGCTGAGGTCCCTTGGTTTGTTCAGCCCAGAGCAGAGCAGGCTGAGGGGAGGCCTCATGGCGGCCTGCAGCTCCCTCACTAGGGAGAGCAGAGAGGCAGGTGCTGATTTCTGCTGTCTGGTGACCAGTGACCTTTGCATTAAGCTGCATCAGGTTGGATATCAGGAAAAAGTTCTTCACCAAGAGGGTTGTTGGACTCTGGAACAGGCTTCCCAGGGAAGTGGTCATAGCACTGAGCCGGCTGGAGTTCAAGAAGCATTTGGACAAAGCACTCAGACACATGGTCTGATTTTTGTGTAGTCCTGTGTGGAGCCAGGAGTTGGACTCAATGGTACTTGTGGGTCCCTTCCAACTCAGGATATTCTGATGCCATTCTACAATTCTATGATTTTCTCTTGTTAGTGAGCTGCTGTGTCAGTCCTTAAACTGTCCTTAAAATTAGATAATGATTCTGATTGTTCTGATTGTTTCTATTTTTTTTTTCCCTTAGCTATATATATTTATAGGTATATATATATATGTATATTGATATATCTATGTATATTGATATATCTTGAAAGACCATCTTTTTGTCTCACATTTGCATAATGCATATTATAATAGTCCTGAGTTTTGGCCATGATAAGGACTCAAATATACGAATAAAAGATGGTGATGGTGGACGGAGAAGGGTAGGATAAAAATATAAACCCTAGTGGTGTTGAAAAACAGAAATGGAAAAATTCTCATCAGTTTTTCCAGACATGTATACATATTATATATACATATTACACATTACATATTATATACTTTATATACTACATTATATATTCATTACCTATGTAATATATGTATTGTATATATATGTTTGTGTGTGTAAGGAAGAAAACAATATCCTAGAGCTTTCCTTGAGTCTGGTTATGGTGATTGTGATTTTTCATTCCAAAGCCATGTGAACTGAATCAGTACCACTGACAGACGGCTGAGAGAAAGACAATGAGATCTCCACAGTAAAATTCATTTAGACTGAGTGGCTGAACTAAGCATGTGCTTCATAAAGTTGGGGAGGAGAGAACAGAATGTTGTGACTAGCACATTTCAACAATCCATTTTTAGAAATACCAATTGCTCTGAGTTATGCAGAAAACAACAGCCCCTCACAGTGCCCAGACCCTAATCTTGAGTTTGAAAGATGGCCATGACTAGCAGCTGACAATGTGTAGTAGGTGCGATGCCAAACGTCTCAGAACAGTTTCTCATACCACATGTAGCTGGGGGAAACCACCACTGCAGGCTATACACCATGTGTGTAGTGAGTCCAGATGCATATGACATACAGACTGTGGTCTCACATTACATTTATCTGGAATCCCCTTAATACAGATATGACATTCAGTGGTCAGCACGTCCGACTTCTTTAACTAGTCCTGGCTTTCCATAGTTAAGTTTGTCTAAATTTGGATCTTCACTTTTCAAAACAAAACAAAACAAAACAAAAAACAGTCCCTACTCTACTAGTCAAATTAGTATCACACTTTGTGGGTTCAGTCATCCTGAGACTGATCTGTTTGTTTGAATTAATTTGGAAGAGAGATCATTAGATTTGCTTATTCAGCTTTGCAATACTGTTACACTAGGAAAGACAAATAGAAGGTATAAATTGTGATTTCTTACGTTCTTAATTTCAATGCAGAAACTTTTTGACTGGTGTCCCATATGGTAGGTTTTGTTCTTACAAGCTTTTATCAAGGTTTGTAGTTCCTTTTACTACTACTCAATAGTTAGAGGATGTCTGAAAGAATATCATAGTGATAGTCACCATGCCAAACACCATGGTGAAGAAGACTGATTGCTAACATCTACGACAGGGAAACTTTTTTGGCTAACCCTGTTGGTCAGCATATACTGGAAGATAAAAAGTATCTATCTGAACAGAAATAGTTGTGTCCAGGTAAACCTCTCTTATATAGGGACTCAATACTTAGAAACCCACCAAAATTTGGACAGCAATTCAGAATGCCTTCTCTCACTCTATTCATGAAGGGAAGCTCTGCTCCTGAGTGACATGGAAGGGGTTTGTACAGATTGTCACTTTACTATCTCTGTTCAGAAACCAGAGGTTCTTGAATGAATTTAGAATGTTCCACTTTCAAAACAAAACAAAACAAAACATCCTTGATTACAATAAGCATTAAATTTATCAAAATTCTTGCCAAAGGATGTTGAGGATGAAAACAGCAAGGTAAATTGTACAAAATAAATATCCTTCGGAGATTATTAAATAGACTAAGTGCATCAAACTTGATAGATCCCCATAAACAGATAGTAGACAGGTCTGAAAACAAAACAAACAAAATACAACTGGGGAAAATGCTGTTATTTCCCACTTCTTACTCTTGGTTATCCACCCTTGCCCTCTTCTTCTTTTTTTGCTGGCATAAGCATAACACCCATAAAGGTGTTACTGAGAACAAGGTAGTGGGTTAGGAGAACTCTTGGTTTGGAGCAGTACATCTGTTCTTGCCTTTTTTAACTGTTTAATTGTGCGAGCACCTGAGTTCTGTAGGTACCTTCTAGTCTGGTGTAGAAGTTCTTTAAGTATATATGTTCCTTCCCAGTGCAAATTCAGAATTAGATGAGCCTCCAGCTCCTTCAAGAAACCTTTTCTGCTTCAGGATTTCAAAACCAGCCAGCTAAACAACACTTTTCACAGTGAGTAGGAGTATTTGCTCAGGCAGTAGGCGACCTACTGCCCAGACAACTCTGTGCCACTTTGACATTATTGAATACTATCACATAGCAGTCTTCTATTATATTCCCAAAGCAATAGATTCCTTTTGTGAATGAACAGGCTTGCTCAGATGCCAAAAATATTTCTGTCTAGATGGTAAAAAAATCACCACTTCCCACCCCTCACTAAGAAGTGGCAATGTCCTGGTTTGTTCAGGTTTTCCTCCTTGAGGCAGTCTGCATGTATCACAGAAACCCGAGGATTTCGGTTCCATTTTCCTCCAGCTTTACAAGCAAGACCACCCCGAGACGCTGTATCCCAACAAGTATCAACCTTGCAGCTTTGGAATATTAACCGAGAAACCCCACAGAGCCTGCTAACTTCTCATAATTGACTGAGGGGTTGCCCCAAAGAGTCGTATAAGGAACTCCCTTGCCACCAGACTCTCAAGATTAGACTGGATATTTACTTTTGAAAAAGGCATCTTCACACTGCCTTTTTTTTTTTTTTTTTTTTTTTTTTTTTTTTCCCAGAGGGAAAACCTCAGCAGTATTCATGAAAGCTGTTCTTGTTTGGTCGCTCATCTGGATTGTTTGATTCTTTTTGGAAGTATTAAAGCATTTTCAGAAAAGTAATCTCATCACATGAGAGGGCAATTAGACATTTCATAATCCTGTCACCCCTGTGCTGAAATTATCATGCCCAGCTAGCAATAACTCTGCTTCTAAGAACAGAGTGAGCAGCAGCACAGCATGAATTATTTAACTCAAAGCTGCACTTCCTGTTTTCAAATCACCAGAATAATACAGGCACCACAGACAGTAATTATCTCCAGTATAGAGAAGAAACAGTTAATGGAACCTGCCTTTTAAATCAATATTATTAATTCAGGGAAAGAAACAGCATGTACTATCTGACGCCTATGGAGTTTTGATCTGGGCTTGATGTCACACTGAAGTAAGGGGTTGCCATGGAGATTTGAGCGTATGTCTGCGTATCCCTCCCTGCCAGCAAGCTGCAAGGAGTGTTCCTGGAGAGGAAGTGCCCATCTGTAGTCAATCGCTATTGTTCTCACCAAGCCACATGCCGGCTTCGCTGCAGCCTGCTGAACTGCGTCACAGCACAGCAGCATCAGCCCCTCTGAATAAAGACTCCCTGTTGGACCAGATTTATCCACCCTGCCATTTTCACTGTCATTTGATTATCTGCTTGTATTTTCTGGCTGTGCTAATGCAGTCTCTTAGTGCTGTTATTGTAGAATCCCTATGGCTTGATATTTCCTGAGGCTGGATGGATCTCCTTGTGTTTGCTTGTTTTCTTCTTCATCCTTTCCATTTGATAAAAGGAAAACACCCTTATTATGCCAGTCTGTTTGCTTCTTTTCTTATCTCTTAGATGTTGAAAACCTTGAAAATCTGAATGTGCTTTCTCACCCTATACAAATTCATGGCAACTGAAAAGTACTTGTAATAAATACTTGCATTAAATCATCATTATTAATTGCCAGCATAAGGTTGTAGAACAAAGACTGGCAGTTTGGCACAGTCCATTATAATTATTGAATATATTTGTTTATTAACCAATTAAGTAATGGGCTAGTGTGCCACTGGTATATGAAAACATGGTGTTATTACTAATGTGATGACGTCAGACAAATTTACTTTTGCTAACTGAAGACAATGTGATAAGACATCTTGAATATCAGGCAGAGTTTTTTGGGGGGGTTATTTTCTTCAAAAATACTTAAGGTAATAATGGAGAAATTTATGCCAAAGATTCTAGGAATTTAATATCTTGAACACCACGTACAGAAAGAATCAGCTATGATCGGAAGAGAAAAATTATTTAACTAATTTTCTTTGCATTTTTCTTCTCATTCTTTTCCCCTCATTTCTGTCTTCTCTTATTCTATTTTGTGTATCACTTATATCAATAAAACATGCATTTAAGTTATGTAGACTCCTAATTGAAAGAGATTCAAGAGGTTTTCAGAACATTCAGAACAGTCTCCTCTGCTATCATTCTCAGAAATGACTGAACCAATTTTGCAGAAACACTGAAATGAATCAGCTTTGGAAAGACATATGCCTTAGGACACTGCAGGAAAAATAGTTAAAGTTTAGTAAGTTCCAATAACAGTAAACATTTTGATTGGAGGAACGTGCTTGCCAGGGATTCTGGATAGTTACCTAGGCAATTAATATTGTGTAAATTTGCTGCTACCATTGGTAGGTAGATTACAGTTTGATAACTGTCAGCCTTGGTACAGGTGTAGCATTCACACCTCAGTCTGTGTTGTATGCAAACTTTCCTGATTGCATGATGAATGCAATTTCATATTTGCAGTCTGCCTACTACTAAAATTACCAACATTTATTTAGTCCTAGAAAGTGTGGCATGAGGAAGGTTGCTGAAACAGTGTGCTCACCACTGCAGGGATGCATAGGAAGGGAACATTGACTTTCTCCCATCCTCCTGCTCAACATGTTTTATTTATCTCTCTTCCATTCCAGCTGGCATACACGCTGACAACTCTGGGATCCCTGACCTTGAACTAAACTGCTGCAGGGCTGAGCAGTAGAGTTGGCAGATACTTGTTGAAGCTGTGTTGCTCTGCAAATGTTCAAATGTTCAAATCTCACTGAATCTAAGATTTTTAAGAGAAGTTTCAAATGGATATTTCTGAAAAGATTTATCAGTTCTACGAGACACATGTTCCTAGTACTACAGTTCCAAAAGAATGGTTAAGTCATGTGATTTTGTTTTATTGTGAGGTGTGACAGATGATTTTTGAGTCTTGGGGGAAGATAATTTGGATGAAGAGGCTAGCCCACCTACACAAATAAATAGAATCTGCAAGTAGGAAAGTAGTGCATCTAAGCCAAGCAAGGAAACATAAACTTTCAGTACTGGAGGTGAGTGGCAAACTGCATTCCTAGTCAAGGAAAATCAATATTATTACCTGGCTGAATACCTCCAGTGCTTGAAAATCATTTAAGTTTTAATAGGGAAAAAAGAAAAGAAAAGAAAAGAAAAGAAAAGAAAAGAAAAGAAAAGAA
>CM021697.1:19941913-20041188 GCA_011074415.1 Stictonetta naevosa | reverse complement strand
AAAGAGAAAAGAAAAGAAAAGAAAAGAAAAGAAAAAGAAAAGAAAAAACTGCAGAAATGGGTGAACATAAATATATATATTTTAAAATGTATTTAAAACATCCAAAAGAAATGCATGCAGATTTGTATATTTCCACAGAATATGTACATGCTAATGATTTTTCATTTTGTTAAAATTTCCATTAGAAAATATCTAAGTAGGATTATTTTCTTCTGTACGAGGTTCTGAATTTTTCACCTGGTTGGCTGAAAAGCCTACCACAGAATCTATAGGAGGTCTCAGGCTCGTTGGTTTTTGATAATTGCTCAGATGGGTATCAGATAGATGAGATTTCTGGGGTTTATGGGATCTCCAGCTTCAATACAACTTGTCAAGTAGTGAAGATGGCTCTGTGTGGTCAATTTGTAAATTATTTTGGTTCTCTCACTCTTTGTTTGTTTGTTTTGTTTTAATCAAAGTAGGAAATAAATTTCCATGGTGATGATAAAAGTCAAAAGGGGCTCAGGACAAAGATAGCTCATCCTCTAAGTCAGAAGATTTCTCATGAGGTACTTGCTACACTTAAGCTACATTCCATGAGTTCAATTATAAATGTAGTTGTGGCAATGCTCATGTTTTCTACAGTAGATGGCTATTTCCACATACAGCAAACTGGTTTGTAGACAGTCTTCAGGCCAAAAGGTTTGTTTTTATTGCTGTCTCATTCTATAAAACTGCTACCAGGAAAGGCATAAAACTGCTGAACACAATTGCAATTTTCCCCATTTAATCTGGTCCACTACACAGAAATGAATTAGTATTTTTTGAGGAGCTGAAGGAGTCAGTATGTTGATTAAAAATTATGTTGCTATTAGCCACCAGTTATTAGAAATCTAACATTAGATTTTTTAATTATTATTACTATATTAAATGTAATGCAAAATACTTGAGCACCCTTGTGATCTTATGTCCTATAACATTTCTAAAATCAAACACTGTGAAATTTCAATTTCACTAGCATACTTGAGTTTTAGAAACATTAGGAAGCTTTTAATTCATTTTTGGGGGGTGGAGGGGAGGTCACCATTCTTCCAGACCTCTTAGTCTCTTGACTCATATTATTAATGTAACAAAGTCTTGAAGCTTTGCTCTAAACATGAAAAGAATGAGGAATATAAAGATGTGATATTTTTCTATTTGTGTATTCTGGGGGGTTATTTTTATTTTTTCATTCATTCAGGTTCTTTGGTGTCTTTTCATAGCATGCAAAAGGACATGCTGAACCACTGTCAGCAGCCATGGCCTATTTTATGTCCTGAAAAAACTTGCCAGAATGCCCCCCCAAGCAACAAATGGCCCAATTTATTTATGATAGTGCCAAAAAAACTATTTCCAGGATGTTCACAGGTCAAGAGCTCTACTGAAATAGAGAATGCCTTGAAGACCTATTGCATTGTTTATTATTTATTGTGTATGTTGCAGTCATGCCCTGAGGCCACATTCAAAATCAGGGAAGTCAAGGGAGATTGAAAGAATGATGCTCTTGCTTGCCATTTGAGACTATCCTTATAACTTTGTCACTCTATGTCCTGTCACCTCTTTCCTCTAGGACATTAGTTTACCCTTCAAACAATTTTCTTTTTAAAACCCTCCTTCTGTTATCCGTCCATTTCTATCTTTACCTAGCTGCAGCCTTCAGATGAGACTACTGGCTACTCCAATCAAAGGCTGCTTAAAATGTGTGTTTCAAGCTTTGTCTTAAATTTAGATTTCTTCTTCTTTCACATACATATACACAATTGTATATGATATTTCAGATTTTTTTTTTTTTTTTTTAATGTCAAAGTTTGGCTTTCACTGGTAGCCTTTGGGAATGGGGATACTACTCAGGGTAACAATAGCTACTGCAACTACATCTGCAAGTCAGTTAGAGAACCAGAAAAGTGCTTATGTAAATCAGATTGAAACAACTATTTGTAATAGTTGTAATAGACCCAACATATTTTGTTGCTCTATATACCCGTTTCCTTCTCAGTCCTCCCAAACATTCATACTGATTTGATCTTTCCTTCAGTCACACAGGAAAATCACTGGGTGACTGAGACCTCCCTACCTTCACTGAGTTGTTTTACAGAGATAGCGGAAAAGTCACGAGCAAAACACTGGTTATGAGAGTAACAAGAAATAGTGAATTGGGCTGGTTGCATTGTTTGTAGGAAACAGGTTTTCCCCCATTTTCTTACAGATCCATAGAAAACAGTATTTTTACTGTAGCTATTCTGTTCAGTTCATGTGAATAATGGTCAGTTTGTAAGTGGTCAATACTTCACTGAATCCTATAGCATCCTGAGTTGGAAAGGACCAGAGCATTGAGTCTAACTCCTGCCTCCACACAGGCCCACCCAAAAATCAGACTGTGTCTGAGAGTGTTGTAAAAGTGATGAATTGCAGTAGGCTTGGTGCTATGATCACTTCCCCTTGGGAGCCTGTCCCAGTACCCAACCAACCTCTCAGTGAAGAATCTTTTCCTAACATCCAATATGAACCTCTCCTGATGTCACTTCATGCTATTCCCTCGGGTACTATCACTGTTCACCTGAGATAAGCCAATGTTTGTAAGGTGTGATGGTTCCTCTTCTTGCTTTGCTGGCCCAAAACTTTAAAATATGATGATATTCAACAGTATTAACAGTATAACAGTATTAACAGAATTAACTTGCCTTTTTTGTTCTTATTGATGAAAATGTCACAAAGAATAACAATGAAAATATGCCTGTAGACTGTATAGTCTAATCAAAAGTACTTGAAATTGTTCATGCTTCCTGAATTCACACTTCAGTTTCTTCCTCCTGAGGAGGAAAAATAGCTTTGAAGAAAAAGTGGCATGAAGGAGAATATTTCAAGTAATTTTATGAAGTTGAGAGAGTGATTGGGCAACAGGAATTAATGTATGTTTTTTTCTGGTTTGGGAATATGTTTTGTGGGGCTTAATTAACTTCATGCTTTGTTCATTTCTTCTCTGTGCATTCTATAGAAATGACTGTTATCCTTTAATCTATTTATCCTTTAATCTATTTTTCCTATAGAGCAATACTATAATATTGTCTTTTTTTTTTTTTTTTTTTTTTTCCCACTGATCAGATGGGTCCAATTACTCATTACAGCAGGAATTTATATTTCTGGGGTTTTATTCTCTTGAAGTATTTTATGCTTACACTCTCGGTCAGGATAAGCAGAATGAAGAATGAGACTGTAGAGCACTGAGATCAGCAGTGTTTTCAGCATCTGCATGCAGTAACGTGCTTTTACTGACTTGTATGGATCTGAGCCCAAAAACTACAGGATTTATTTAGGCCATATTGGCTGACATGTGGAAGAAGTTCCTACTATAAAAGCTATGTTGCTTACAAAATGAAATAATTTTCATAAAAGCAGACAGTCTTGTCTCAGTTTTGTTCCTTTGCTTATGTTCCTCCAGCCAGTTTCCATCCCACTGTTTATAAAACAGCTTGTACATCTTTAATAATTATATAAAGTTGGTTCAGAAAAATTCTATTCATCTGTGTTGCATAGAGGTTTGGTTCACGAATCTCTGAGGAGAGAGACAAAAAAGAATACAAAATGTACTTTATCTTCCGTACAATTCAGGTTACTACACAGAACCTCCTACTCACCACACTTTGGTGAGTCATGCATGCTAAGCATTATGGTTCCTCTTTTTTTTTTTTTTTTTTTTTTTAATGTGCTCCAATGTTAATTTTCTCATTTACAATTACAAATGTTATATTCATTTAAAAAAGTTGACAAAATCAAATGGCCAAAAATATGTAGTAATGTAACTGTATATTTTTAACTCATTCTCAAATCAATTTTTTGATTATTGTACATTATTGTAGCTATTTTGCATTATTTTTGCACAATATGTGCCTTGATAAAATATAAAGATACTATTGACCATATTTGTCAAAGTTTTTAATGTCATTAGGTTTTGTATTACTAAATTTAAATAAAACATTGATCATAGAGCTGTTGAATTACAACGCAACTTTTACTAAAATGTTGGCTGAAAGACTCCTCTTCATTTTCAACTTATCTTTTTTTCAGTATTGAAGTTACATAATAGATTTTTTAAAATTATTTTTATTTATTTATTTATTTTTTTCTGGCCTTTTGGATGTACTGTTCTTTATCTGTTGGAAATGAGGTTATGAGTACACTGCAATCTCCAAAAAGATTTCCCTGATCATTTGAAGCCAGAGAGCTACAGCTTATGCTGAAGAAGAAACTATTAGGTGTTTTTTTTTATGATCTGGATAAATGTTCCCTTACAGAGTAAGATAAGTATTAACATGTAAGTAGAAGGCAAAGTATAATCCTGTCTTGATAAAGAAGTTTGGGCCCATTGTGTCTGATCATCCTTCCTAACTGCTGTAGGTTATATTCAAAATATTAGATTATTACCAGAACAGAATGCAATAGCCTTGCCCAGGGTTCCTGTAAAAAAAAAAAAAAAAAAACCAACAACAAAAAAACATTAGCAGTGATATTGTCAGAGTTTTTCTGTACCCTTATTATGAAGCCATGATGAGGTGTTTAAAGTTATACTGTAAGTGAAGTTTAGACACAAACTTGGCTAAGATTAATGAGAAAGTTTATTTACTAAGTCATTTTTAGGAAATACCTGAACTTGCCCTGTATAAGCTTCAAATCAGGATGATACAAACAAGTTCTGGTTTGGAGGGCCTGTGCTCCTTGTTGTGATAAAGCCCTGTTAGGTGTATGGCACATTTGGCTCAGAGTTTATATACCTCTTGTCATGATGAAATGCAAGTAGAGCAAGCACAGGTCTAGGCAGCAGACTGAGAATTTACAGTGCATTATGTAAGACCAAGGCTCAAAAGAACAATAGTCCCTTGGAGTTAAGAGTCTGTAAGATAAGGGCTTTTCCTCATTCACACAAACATGGAAGACAAATAACACAAGCCAAATGAGGCAAATTAAAATATCATGGTACTTCTTCAGCATTCTGTAATATCTTAATCTTTTCTTTGATAGACAATCTGCACACAGAAAAAACACTCTGGATGAGTCTATGTAACTCACAAATCATGGTGTGGACACCATGTATTCAGTACCTTTTCTGACAGTCTGTATGTTAATAACAGTCCAATGTTTATTACTGCTTATGCGCCCTTACAAGTCTGTATTCTTCTGTTCCTGGTCAGTAAGTTCATAATGGGGTGCTTAAGTTGCCTGTTCACAAAGGCCAAGTCAATACCAGTGCCTATTCACTGTGTATTAATGCTAACACTCTTGGACACTCTTAGCCCCTTTATCACTTGAAAATTGTTTCTTTCGCTCTCAGCAACTTGTGTTATTACCCATTGCACTCAGAAGTGAAAAATGCCAGTGTTAGAAAACAGTTTCACCATTTGAGAAAACTGAATAAACCCACAGAAGTACCTATGCCTTTCTGTTGTCTGGAGAGGAAATTTAACAGCTAGCTGAGATTAGAAACTGAAGGAAGGCTTCAGCTGCCTAACATATGTGTAACTTCTTGCCTAGAGTACTCCAGATGTCTGCAAAACTAGTGAATATGACTGGTGGCCTAAAGAGCATTCAGGCATTCTGAAGGAGCAAGAGCTGTACTGGTTTTATGTGGGAAGGCTTTTGTAGCAAGGGGGCTGCAGTGGAGGCCTTTGTGAGAAGAGCCCAGCACCTGCCCTATGTCAGATAAGGGTCAGATTCAGCCAGCTCCAAGACTGACCTGCCACTGGTCAGAGCTGAGCCAATGGGCAAAGGTGGTTGCGCTTCTGTGAAAGCATATTTAAGAAAGGAAAAACCTGCTGTGCAACAGCAGCTGGGAGAGAGGAGTGAGAAAATGTCAGAGAACCAGCCCTGCAGACACTGAGGTCAGTGCAGAAGGCAGGAGGTGCTCCAGGCACACAGCAGAAGTTCCCCTGTCGCCTGTGGAGAGGCCCCTGGTGGAGTAGGCTGTCCCCCTGCAGTTCATGGGTCCCACATGGAGCAGATCTCCCTGCTGCAGCCCATGGAGGAGCCCCCGATGGAGCAGGTGGATGTGGCCTGGAGGAGGCTGTGGCCCATGGAGAGACCCTGCAGGAGCAGGCCCTAGGCCGGAGCTGCAGCCTGTGGAGAGAAGCCCACGCAGGAGCTGGGGGCCTGGGGGAAGCTGCTGCCCGGGGGTGACCCATGTTGGAGCAGTGTGCTCCTGAGAGATGGACCCTGTGGTACAGACCTATGTTGGAACAGTTCTTGAAGAAGCCCACACGGGATCAGTAAAGGGAGGACAGCATCCCGTGGGAGGTACCACACATGGAGCAGGGGCAGAGAGTGACTGAGAAGGAGCAGTGGAGACGAAGCATTACAGACTTCCATGCCCCCCCCATTCTGTGTTACCCTGTGCCACTCGGGGAGAGGATGTAAAAATGTGTGGACAGAGGGAAAGGAAAAAGTGTTTTTAGTTGGCTTTTAGTTTCTCACTGCTCTAATCTGTTATTAATAGGCAATTAATAATATTAACCTCCCTACGCTGAGTCCATTTTGCTCATGATGTTAATTGCTGAGTGATCTCCCTGTCCCTATCCCAACCCTTGAGCCCTTTTCCATCATATTTTCTCCCCTTTTTCCTTTGAGCAGGGGGAGCAAGAGAGTGGTTGTGGTGGAGTTCAGCTGCATAGCTGGGTAAAACCCTCACAAGAGCATAGGTATAAATTTCTCAGGCAACTCTAACAGCATTACAGATCCATGTCTGATATGCCCCAGGGTATTTAACATGGTCTCTCACTGCTGTACCAAAAGAATTTAGGTCTCCTCTAGGTTCCATTCCACATCTGACAGCCTTCACCTCATATCTTGGGCACTTGGGGAATCCCAAATCGTGTTAACGGCAAAGGCTATACAACTCAGTTGAATGTAGTTAATACAAGTAGCAGGAGAGAGAAGTGTTCAGCTCATACAAAGATAGTCACCCACTTGTGACCATTCTGACCTTCTCAGTAGCTCTCTGTACTTCATTGACTCAGTTGACTAGAATAGCAAAGACTCCCATGGGAGCATAAACGCTGAGCTTACACTTATAGTCCTATGTCTGAATCTGGAGCTGAAATCCACCTCTCGCTGACAGAAGCCTGAAGTTAGGTGAGATTAATCCCATTCCGAGAGTTTGGTACAAGAACACACAAGAGACAATTCTCTCACTCTCATATTAGCACTGTCATTATCAGTTAGTTCTGAGAGGTTTGCCAGGCTGTTAGTAACAAGCTGTTTATTTAAAATGTCAGTGATGTAACTTATGACTACTTAAAAGTTTTTTTCTTTATATTACAATAAATTAACATCATTTAAAAATTACTTGTGCTTGCCACTTTATTCACTATGAAGTTACCAGAGTTCTGATTTTTGTCAGAACATCAGTGAATACGATAATTTAAAGAGTCTGAAATTTCAGCAGCTGCCTTTTCCCTCATGTGCAGTTCTCCAGTTGTTTTGTGGCACAAATACAATGTTTGGCAAAAGCAGATTACTTAGAATAATGCTATTAACTATGCAGCTTTGGATTGGAGTTCTCATGCAAGACTCTGTGTGTGAAAGAGCCTGGGCATTTCCCATGTACACCATTTCTTAGATGAAAACCTAATGGACTAGATGAAAGCCCTCCACAAATCTACCAGATATTGAACTTTCCATTGGATCACTTCCAAGGAGTAAGATTATGTGAAGTGTAGCAGTAGCAGAAATCAATGGTGCAATTCAGTTGATCTAAACACTGGTTAGTTGATATAACTTTACTTGGAAACTGTAACGTTAATTAGAGTTGCTGGTGGAGGGACCATCATCCCTATCAGCCTAAATGGATGTTAAACGTAGTTAACTCTGAATGTTTTAGGAATCAGCAGAGAGAATATATTCTGTTGTAACATGGGAATTTTGGCTAAAGTAATGATAGACTAAAGTGTGGAGCAGAACAGTCAAAAGGTCAAGCAAATCGACTGGATTTAATACTAAAAATAGCTATCCTTAGTCATACTAACATTCTTGCTCAGATACATATCTCTGAAAGCCACCTGTAATTTAATTAGACAGTTAAAGATTTTACATATACACACAGACATGTGCATGCATATACAGAGGGGTTAAAACAGCAGGATAGATTTAGCTGTCCAGTAGCGCAGAAGGAAGCAAGAACCTGTCCTTTTAAATCTATATGTGTACTTGAATGATTTGGGTCTTACCTTCCACAAGTGTGTGTTTCCCTTCTCTGAAGAAAGAATGTGTAGTATGCAAGTAACTTTCTTGGTTCCTTGCTCTACTCACTTGGGATAGGGTTGAGGTATGTGATAGGCAGCAGCAAATGAGTCCCAAGAGCAAAGGGGAAGTGGATTAAATTGTGGCTTCTTAGTTTCTTTCCTAAAGCACCAATAGACTAATGCAGCTATATGATACTCTTTTCTGTAATGCACTTACAAAAAGCCAAATAATAACAAAAATTTTACAATTTTCCATCTGTATTTTGCTGTTTCCTGAGCACCTTGGTCTAAGCTTGTCCATGGCAGAGTCAACCGTGGCATATGCAATAGTATTTGGTAAGGAGTCATTTTTTGATAGCCCGTACAGAGCATTTCATATATTGGATACAGGAATGTTTTGTAATAATGTTAAATCTGTTAGCTTTCTTCAGTGTAAACAGAATATCAAAGGTGGTAGAAGACACATGTTGTTTATAGATGTAAATTGTGCTAAAATTATCTCTAGACACAAACATCTTTCAAAAATTTTCCTAGCATTCATATACACAGGCATAAATTGCACTTTCCCATTATAACAGCTGTGAAGACAAATTCTTCGTCATTTTGTTCTGAAATTTCTTAACCATTTCACTCTCTTTAGAGCTACCTATGACAACCTATCTTGTTTTTAATTTATGTTTTGATTCTGTTATAGGCTTTGGAAATCCACTGAAGAACCTTTAAACACTTAGATGAAACTGATAAAAAGCTGGTAGAATAAAACCCATCTGTGCAAAACAGCACGCTGACACTTAATATATAACTATAAAAATGGGTTATGTTTTGTCTTCAAATTGTATATTGAGAAAGGATGGAGGTGAGTGAGACCAGGTCAGTGAGAGGGAAAGAGAGAAGGCAGTTTGAATGGTCTTGTTCAGCAAAGGTCATAGCTCTGCAGCATTGTATGTCTCTGTATATCACATACCTTGACCAAAAGTAGAGAAAATTTAAAATTTTTAACGGGCGCATATAACATATGATATGATATGTATAACATAAAGGAAGGAAATAATTCTTCATAAAGATGAGAAAGAGAATAAGTCAGAAATTTAGAGAAAAGAGGAACAGAAAGACAGAGAAGTGACATCTGCCAAAGATTTAGAATGAAAAGTGATTCCAGAATCAAAGGCATTTGTGCTGGCTGCAACAGAGTTTCCACTGGTACCATTAGAAATTATCCTCAAATGCAATAGAAAATACTTTTTTTTTTTTTTTTCCAGACCACTTCCTTTTCTTTTTGAACACCTGTGCTCTGGAAGACTGAAAGCACATTCAAAAAACACCTTGATAATTTTTATCTCCTTTCTCAAAAAAAAAAAAAAAAAGTGTTAACAGCTAATCATGTGGATCCATGTAGGTACTCTTGGATGGCTCTTAACACTTTGCTTTGACTTTGTATCTCCAACAGCATCCTTAGGATCCAGCAGTTTAATAATAACATGCATTGAGAGCATTGCCTGTGATTCAGGTGTCTGCTATAATCACAGAGACAAAAAGTCTGCAGCAATCTTGGCCTCTGCCTATTTCTGTGCACTGACTGAGCCAAAGGTTTTGGCAAAGACCTAGCCCTAGCTCATTCAGCCCATTGCCTCTCTCTCTCTCTCTCTTTTTTTTTTTTTTATATATATTTTTTAATTTTTTTAATCTTGCAGATAGCAGTTTATATTTACTGTATCATAAAGTAAAGTAGATTACAAAGACTCTCCATGACCTGAGTGGTGCATGTGGGTGCAGAAACACAGAACAGTCCTAAAATCAACGATCAACTTAATAACCTGAAGTCAATGCATTTATGCCCTTTAACGGAAACAAAATATCACTCATTGCCCACTAAGGACAGTGCACAGTTGCTTGTAGTCTCTTACTTCCTGTGACACCGAGAGAAGAACGTGAGTGTTCCTCACTAAATTAATTTCTAACCAAATGCTTTCCTTCTCTTTTCCCTTTCCCATCCTCTGATTCTGTTGAAATGCTATTGGATGTTCAGTGCTCTCAGGAATTGCTCATCTCTATGCCTAATTTGGGCTCCTAGTTTTGAAAATCTTGATAAAGGAGTGGTGTGGGCTCTAGGCTGGTTTTCTTAGAAGCATACTTGCTGCAGTGATCAAGTCTTTCCAATGAACACACACTGCTAACATGAAGGAGGGAGATGAATTACTTATCACAGAAGAAATGAGCACAAGTGAGCACCAGAGATGCTGGCTGCTATATTTAACTTATAATACTAATATTGGAACGTCACAGCCGTGCCCCTGTCCTTAATGGCAGCCCTGTGAGATTCTATCTAGATTTTATGATCTTATATGGAAAGTAATTCAGCTATTTGGAGAACTATGCTCTGTACTGTGTACAAACAGTGAGGCTACTTACGTCTGTTCTCTGTGTTATCAGCACCGTTAAAAACTCTCATCAGCTGGGAGGATGTTCTGCTTTATAGTTTCTTCTGTTTTTGTTTCTAGGGAAACCACTTTACTTATCCACACTTGCTGTGCTTGCCGCATCCTCAATTTACACACGCTCAGGGTAAGGAAAAGCAGCACCTCAGAAAATCTGCTCTTAATCATACTATAAATGCACCAGAATTACTTATCTTTATGCTTTTTAAGTTAGACTCTCTGATTTAGCAAGCATCCTGTGTTTATGGAGGCTTCCAGAGGAGCAAGCTAGTATGGAGATACTGTTCCATGGTCACATGGACTGTGTCCTGGTCAGCACTTTGTGGGGAATTTAACAGTTACTGAAGATCAGAGAAGGTAGAAAGGATTGCTTTTTGCTTAGATAGGTGAAATAGATGTAAAATAAGATGTATAAGATGATAGATGTAAAAAAAAAAAAAGGCTAAACTAAAATGCTCTGTGAAAAGACTTGTTTTATCTTTTCATCTTAGTTTGACAGAAAAGACTCTGTGTGTTTATTAAATTTGGGGGGCAAAGTATATATTTTTTAGAATAGAAATGGATACCAATTACAAGGCCAAGACAATTATTATTTTCACTAGAATCTGCTCCTTCTCCATACTTAATCATGTATTTTGAGAGACTAGTTTTCAAAATGATAGCTTTGTCACATGATACTATTTATAGAGCCTTTCAAAAGTTTTTTAAGCTTAAGACATTTTAGGCACATCAGGAGCTGGATGTTCTCCCAATACAAATGAGGTAGGCTTCATAACCACACAGAAACTCCCATGGACATTTTTAGAAGCATACAGCGCTTTGGATGATGCTTGAGAGTAAGAAAGGGGAGTTGGACTTCTTTTAGCCCTCCTGGGCTCCATCTAGCTCTGAATTTTAGCAGTTTAGTAAATGCTGAACACCATTGGTTTGATTAAAATAAGAGGGTTTACTGACCTGTGATGCTGTTTATAGCAGTCTTGAGAAGTCTAACTGGAGAGAGAAAGCAACATGTCCTTCCACAACAGGATGTTAATTATCTTAATTAAAACTTTCTGGTCTTCTCACCTGTTTGTCAGAGACATAGTGGGTGAGAGTTCTGGTAGATTTTCTGTGAATATGTTTAGCCAAAGTAGTGGCTGACCAAACAGTGTAAGTATTTCTTCCAGATGGAAGATATACTACTATATTATACTCACAGAAGAATTAGTTTCAACACAAATTAAGCAGGCAAAGGATTTAGAGCCAACCATAGGCTTTCTGATGGAGTGACTTTCTCTTGAAAGTTGAATTTATTTAAAATCAACTCTGGTGAGAGCATTTTGATTTTAATAAAATAATTTCAAGTTTCAGGAAAAATAATATTATACTTAAATATTTGTATTAAGATTAAAAAGCAGTGCATCATTTGATCAACATTGCTGAATAGGGTTTAATTCAGATGAGATCATAGAATAGTTTGGGTTGGAAGGGGCCTTAAAGATCACCTAAATTCCAACCACCCTGCAATAAACAGGGGCACCTTCCACTAGACCAGGTTGCTCAAAGCAAGATTTTCTTGCTTTGAGCTTCTACTATTCCAAGATAAGATTTTCTTGCATGGGAAGTAAGATTTGTCTGTTACTGGTATGTTGGCTAACATACAATGGGAGCAGTGGTATTAATTCTGCATTGAAAATCAACTTTCTTTTAATCAAACATCTTAAAATGATTAAAGCAGAAAGACATTGCAAACATTTATGCAGTTTCCCTGTGTAGGGTTAATAGGAAACTTGCATTTGTAGGGTACATGGAAATATAACAGTAAATATACAAGAATATTGTATGTGTATGGATCACATCAGAAGGGTTTATTGCAGTAACCTAATTTGAGTGTGTGTTTATTGATAATAACAAACGTTTAAATTTGGCTTTGTAACATTTAGTAATTCCTAGGTATAAAAGCATAAAGCTGATATAGGGTGAAAAATATGACTTATAAATATATTTCCAAAAAAGTGTTGAATTTGTTTCATTTGTGAATTCTTATATATTATAGGTTTTTGGTCCTCTCTGCAGTATTTTAATATGCTTACAAAAACCTACATATGAAAGTAGTTTATTATGATTGATTATCCATTTGAAAATTCACTTGTTATTAGCTGTTTTCTATTTATTATTCCAGTCATACAATCAAAGAACTGAAAAAAATGTGGCAAGTGTTAGGTAACCAGTCACAGCAAGATTAGTTTTCAGCATGCAGTGGGAAAATAATTCCGATGGGAAAGTCACACTTTATCAGAGCGATGAATCCCACACTTGTGAATAATTATTATGTTTGCAGAAATCAGGACAGGTATCCTGATAACCTGGGAACAAAAGTGCCTGCAATCATGGTAGCTGTTATTTGCTCTATAGGAATATTTAAAACCAGTTTTATGTTTTAAAATAATTTGTTCACTTCTCCTGCTCACGTTGCACTGACTGTACAATGTCATTTTGAAAAATCCTTGGCAGGAGGATGCAGCAGCTGGCTTCTCCAGGTCCTACTTTCTTGCTCCTAGACATACTCTGTCCTTACAGGACAAATTCATTGCTCCAAAGTGAAGCATTCTGCAAACTTGTGTGCTTGGGACTCACCATAGATGTAACCAGATGGAAGCTGGCATGGTGTGTCTAGGACACGACACAGTCAATATCAACTGTGTAATGCAGAACCCTTTTATAAGCCATAATGTCACTGAAATATGACACCACATTTTTTTTTTTTTTAAATTAAATCCAATATCATTAAGTGGCAGAGTGAAAAAGTACATGCAGTAACCCAGCACAGCTACTTGATGTTATCTGCCTGCCCTTTTACATGAGCCAGAAGGAGAACCAGAACATTAACAAATAGCTTCTATTCTCACAGCTTGAAGCAGGGAAAGAATAACAACTTGCGTAAATGGAAGAAAAATATTAGATTTCATGTTATTCCCCCCTCCTCCCCATCTTCTGAAGTGTTATTAGTAACAGAGGTAAGTAAAAATGTTGTAAAGGTTTAGTGCCCCGTTACCTACTAATTCCTACATCTACCTCAGTCACTGAGATTTTAAAAACAGCTGTAAGGAGATTACTTCAAATCCTTCTCAATCACTATGAGGGGTAGTTTTAAAGGGACCCTGACAGGTGTTGCAGGTCCATATTTTGATTTGCCTTTTGCAGTTATAATCTGTTAGACAGTCAGGTTTTAGGGAGTCTTTTTAGAAACAATGAATTTTCCAGTCATTATAAGAAGGACATCCTCCATCTAGGCCTGGGGTGTTTGGGATTTCATATATTTACATATTTATATCCCTAGCCTGCAGAAGGATACTTAAAAAATAAAAATAATAATAATAAAAAATCTATCTAATGGAGTTTTCAGACTTGTTTTAACAAATGATATGCTGTGGTGAGTACTATATATATATACAAGTTGCCACAAATACATGTACATGCAAGAATCATTTAACAGAGTTTTTAATAAGGAGATAAGCAATCACAGAGCCTGCCAATCTGTAGTTTCCTGGCAGAATATATGCAGTGGAATTGACTTTTGAGTTCATATTTTCTAACAAGACATATATTTTTTTAGATCTGTGGCAACATGCTGATCTGTTCACCTTTTATAAATTATTTATTAATGTCTGCTTATAAAAGTGTACTTTTATTTGTTGAATCTGTAGGACAGAAGTATTGTGTGAAAAGCCTGCCTTCTGTAAGCCCTTGCCTTTGGCTTGAAAATGGATGAATACAGCTCCCGGTGAAGTGTCAGCTTTTATTTTTTTTAGTTTTATTTTTATTTATTTTTTAAGCAATGTATATCATATGGCCAGAAATACTGAGATGTAATATATTGTCATATACTGACTTTAGGGAACTCTCTCCATTTAACTAAACAGGATGGCTCACTAATGCAAGTGCTACCTATTATGCATGAGGACCCTACAAGTATAAATGACTTACAAATGAGGCCATTTCTGGAAATGGAGACAGATTCTTCTGACTGGAGAGATGATGCTCCCATCTGCAAATATTTTGTGTTTCTACTTTTTGATAGCAAGGGGTGAGCTTACAGAGATAACCACACTTCTCTCCTACCCCTGCCCCCCAAATGTTTTTTGGATTAAATTCAATTAGATTCATGTCTCTTTATTTAAATTCCAAAATGTCTTTTTTGTTTGTTTGGTTTTGTTTCAGTACTTCACCTTGGCAAAAATGAGAGTCTGAACTTGAATTTATTTGACTGAGATTTCGTATTTTAAAAGGCGCTCACTTGAAATATTAGTGTCCAGGTCACATAGTTTTCTTCTAACGCATTTAATGTGATTTCGGGTGAAAAGCTGCACTTGGATGCAGGAAGAGTACAGATTTGAGCTGGTAACTTTAATATCCTTACATACTGCCCCTGATCTTCAAATTATGTAGTGTCAGTGTGTATCCGAGTCTGTCTGCTAGCAGAAGAAAATAATGAATTAAACCAAAAATGCAAAAAGATCTAATCTTTAAACAGATATTATATTTTAGCTCAAATTTCTTTCACAAAATCATTTGAAGGGCTTCATTTTCAGGACAGAGGCGGAACAAAATCTCCAGAAGTCTAAATCTCAAAGAGTGCAGCAAAATGAAATGCTTATCCTCTAAACAGCTCTAGCTTGGGCAGCTTGTGAGTATCTCTCCGTAATGCCAAATACAAAACCCTGGAATGTCCCCAAAGTGATCTGTGAATCTGTAATTGCTTTCTTAATTTACCAGAAACAAGGCCAATGGAACTGGGAATGCCAAGAAAAAGTAACAAAGCATGTAAACTGTGTTATCTAGTGGTGCCAAACGTATTTTTGCAGGAGAGATTAGCAACTTCAGATTTTTCACTATAAAACTGCCTCATTGTCCAGTTTATGTACAGAATAAACTGCAAATATTTTAGCTATGTCCATCATGAAATATGTCATTAAAATGTATGCATCCTCAAATAAAATTGCACTTTATTCTTATTTCAAGGAGTCTGCATCTAAAATTGTAAGTGAGATGCTTGCTGTGTTCTCCTGAGAGCCCATAATCCCTACAAGAAAAAAGAAAAAAAAGAAAAAAAGAAAAAAAGAAAAAAAAATCCTCAGAGCGATGTCAGCAAGTTTTCTATCACTGGGGCCCCATAAACTAGGATTACCCATTTAGGGAGTTAAACAGGAGCAAGTGTTGCTACATCTGTCTTAGAATGAATGCCCACCCCCCACCCCAGCTTCCCCCGCAGCGGCTCTGACAGCATGAGCGCATTATTTCTCCGTGCCACCTTCTACCATTGCCTCATGAAGAATTTATATGTTTTCAGTTTTCCTTCATGGCAGGCGTCCGGTGGGGCAGTACTATAAACCTGCCACAAGGAATGAAAAAAAAAAGTGCAGTTTTCAGTTCAATTGTGGCCCAGACTGATGAGCTCAGACAGACCAAACCTCCAAAGGTTAGTGAGGCTGAACCGCGGCTGATTCACTGGGCACCGTCAAATTATGTACTACTAAGGAGCTAGCAAACATTTTAAAAGACTAATTACTTCAGAAGGTTGTGGAGGGTGATTAATAGACCCAAATCCTTTATTGGAGTTCTCCTGAGGAACCCTAATGAAATAACAAATCCGGAGAGAGGACAAATTCTTTTCCTTTTTTGGCAAGTAGTTATTTAAGCCGAACAATGCTGCCAACTGAATGCATCATTAAAGGGATGGCTTACTGTTGCACACCGAAACCCCCACTGTGATAAATGGCAAATAAAGCATGTCTTTCATCCACACATCAAGGCAGATGAAGATGAGCAGAGCAGGGCTTCCAGGATGAGCTGGAGGGAAAGGATCAGTCTCCCTGGAGCTAACAGGCCGCAGTGGTGGCCTGCAGAGGGCTCTCAAAGCCCTCTGCTGAGGCTCTTAACCCAATTTCTCAGGCTGCAGCTGGAGGTTTTCTAAGGTCACGGAGGTCTTTCTCAAAAGGGCTAAACAAAAGGATCCTTCAGCATAAGCTTGCATTTTCCCCCTTTTCTATGGCCTTGCTGTTTCTAGACACTATCTCTAGCCACAACTTTGCCTACATTATTTGCTTTAGCAAACAGATGTTAGAAATCCACTGCTAAATATAACTCTCCGCTGTAAGGGTCACTGTGGAAAAAAAAGAGGGAGAGGGAGGGAGGGGGAGATGCAGAGAGAGAGAAAGGAGAGAGGGAGAGAAAAAAAGAAAAGCAAGCTTAGAATACAGATGAACACTCAACATTTTGTAACTGTCATCTTTGAGCTGACTACGCTATATGTAAATGGAATCCAGGTCCTGTGTTTATGTGCATTTAGTACATTTTCTCAAATTCCTAGAATGTTCTGGGATATGCTGGGAAACAAATATTGCATTGATTATAATTTCTTTAAAGCAGAATTTACTGTAGAATGTATGTCAGGTTTGATACATACAGTGAATAGCTGAAACAGCTACACATTATTTATCAAAATGCTTGCATTAAAAACAAAAACAACCTGTAAGTATGTGCAACATACAAAATGACACAGAGCCTGCAGCAAATTACATCTACATATATATATTTCATGGCAATTAACCCCTTGCCTTGTGAGTTAATGAAATGTTTTAATTTCATGTATCCACAGTTTTCTTTCTTGAAAATATGGCCCATATTGAAGGACAGAAAATGCCCCATACCCTTTGACAACAGCTGTATTTTAAATCTCCAGTTCTTGCTGTGATTAGTTGCACATGTAAAGCTGAAATTTTCAGAAGAAATAGATTATTATAGCAACCTCAGTTCCTGTCTTTCCTTGTCTGGCTCAAAAGGAAGAACTCTCTAAAATTAGTGAGGATAAGCAGTTTTTCATTTCTCTTAGTGTTCCCTTATAGAAGGACATGTCCCATAATGGTCCTCAACAGTACCTTCTGGCATTACCAAGTTTGTTTAATTGCCTTTTCAGGATTTTATTTTTTTTGAGTTATTATTATTATTATTATTATTATTATTATTATTATTATTATTATTTCTGCCATTACTTCATGCTCCTATTTCCTTTTCTTATAGTTCCAGGGTGGCTTTAGCTAGGACAAAAGTCATAGATGAAAAAGTTACATCCTGTCTGGGACTCAATATGTAGCAACGCAGCTGTAGAAGTAATCTTCCAATTTTTGTTTCTTACTGGGTTTCTGAATAAGCCATACGAAGTACCAGTTGATTCCATTCTCCTTAACACTAGTGGCTGCTGCCATTGGGCTTCTGAAACTGAGTTTGCTGTGACTACACAGTAACTAGTGGAAATAAATGCTGCAACAGTAAAAGAGAGAACTATAGGTAGCAAGAAGTAGTGCCATTGTCACTAGCTGGCACAGAGTAGAGATCTCAGGGTTGTTGATCAATGTGCACAAAAAAACACGATTCCTCAAGCATTTCCAGCCTTACAGGGTCTAATCATTTTTTCTTAGCTTTAAGTCAGCCAAGGGTAGAGAGCCATTCCTCTCTAGCTGTGGCCTGTGAGGGCTGTACAGGGTGAGAATGTAGCTGTCAGGCATGTGTACAAACATTATTATGTCTTGTGACTGTTTCATAGACATCTGCAAGTACCTAACAACTGATACAGTTGAGATGTTTTTTAGACCTAAGGCTGCCATATTGCAGAGGCTGCAGCTAAACCTCTAATCCCTTGTAGGGGGAAACTTTAAATTCCTTTAATCAGGCAGGTTTTGTAAACGTGAGGAGAAATAAGAGACCTTTCCTATCTGCCATTCCTCAGCAGCCATGTCACATATGCCACTGCTGGATTTTGGAAGAGAAAGAATCAAGCAGTGGTCAAATTGTATATGAAAATGTTATAATATATTTAAGGTTTTTGTTTGTTTGTTTGTTTGTTTGTGTGGGGGGGGGGGGGGTATTGGAATTTTCTTTATGAGGATTTTAAAGACTTTATGCATTTTTCCAGGATTTTCTGCTGTCTCTCTGGCCTTAGCAAGTCATATCCCTCTAACCGAAATCCACACATCTGGAATTTCTCAAAATATTGCAAACCAGCTCCACGTGCATCAAACCATCTGCAGATGTGCAAAGTAGTTTGCTCTGTGCATGCCCAGGAGGTTCAACATGTCCTAAAAGTGTTGGTTTTACTGTGCATGTGCAAAAGATACATGCATATAGATTTCCAGACCGTATGTACTTATATGTTAAGTACTGCAGTAAGAGAGGTCAGATGGGAAATTTTTAATTCTAGAGCTTTCTTCTTAAAGTTTTCTTCTAAGTTTTGGTGTTTCAAGCATTACATTTTCATGTAATTATCTCTACACATTTTTTAAAAATCTGAATAGTCAAGAATGAGGTCCTCATGGAGCTGCCTAACACCCATAATATCAGTCTAAACTTGTGGAGCTGTCAGAGGCAGAGAGATTCAAACTCATGGTATTTCTAGTCCCATTCAATGTACTTTACCTTATTGGGCATTATGCCTTTACCAAACTACAGAGAAATGCACATTGCTTTCAGGGAGTTTTTTCTCTTAGGATATGATCGTGCAGGTTAGAAGAGACTTGAGAAGATATCAGTCCACCTCAAAGCATGTCCTTCAGAGCAGGATCACAAAGGCAATGCTGCTCAGTTTGGTCCTGCAAATCTCTGAGAAACTGAACAGACTCTTCTGATGTTCCACTGTCTTCATGGGGAAAAAGTTTATCTTTATGTCTAGTCAGAACCTCCCCATTCCATTTATGTCTATTGTCTCATATCCTCAGATCTCATTAATCAGAATCTGTCCCACAGGACCTGAGCAGGGCAGGTTTGGAGACAGCACCCAGAATCAGACAAAGTCTGGTGGTGGTCAGGCAGGTCCATGATGACAAGGTAGGTCCTAGGTCAGTCTGGAAAGTCAGTCAGGACTTGGCTACATTGTCTGTCAGGTCAGGATCAGCAGGGCTCTGGATAGGCACAGGCAGGACCAAAAGGTGGCTGGGCCCAACTTGCTCAGGCAAGGATCAACGAAGAGAGCCTTGGCTGAAAGTAGCTCCCAAGGGCAGGAGGGCAGAAGCCCTGCTGAGGCTTCCTACAGTTCTTTCTCCTCAACTGCTCTGCTCAGCCAGCTGGTCTCAGATGTAGCCAGCTCAGGCAGCCAAACCCCCAGAGGACTGGGAAGTGTGCCCAGGGCCCTAACAACTGCCTACCAAGGCCCCCAGGTCCTTTTCAGCAGAGCTCCTCCTCAACCAGTTGATCTCAACTTGTACAGTTGCAGTGCATTAGCCCATCTCACATGCAGGACTCTGGATATGTCCCTGCTGAACTTCCTAAGGTTACTGCTGTCTCATTTGTCTAGTCCCTCTGAATGGTGACCCAATTAGCCATGGACTACATTGTTTACACCTCTGACTTTGATGTCATCCACAGACATAATGAGAATGAATTCAGCCTCTTTCAGCCAAGTGATAAAGATACTATACTGAGGCATTATCAATATAGACACCCAAAGAATTCCAATTGTAACCTGCCTCCAAGTATGAAAGATCAGCTACTACTCTTTGATCACAATGATCTGCATGTTGACCCACCAAACTATTATTCTGTAGGCCATCTACCCAAATTATAGTATCCCAGCTTGGATGAGAGAATACTATGGGAAAACATATCTAAAATCTTGCTGTTGAGTTACTAACATTTACCATTGTCCCCTCAGCTACAGAACTAGACATTTAATTAAAGCAAACAATCATATTAAGTCCATTTCATTTTACTAATCCTTCATCACACTAAACAGCTCGACTTCTTGCTCTTTTGATATCTACTTTGGACACTTGATAAAACATTTTACTAAAGACTCCTTAGTCATGTTTAGACAAGTTATGAGTATTCTATTCCTTTAATATTTTCTTCAGAAAAATACATAAGAGGAAAAGGAGAACAGGAAGAGATAAGAGGAGAACATTTTGTGATAAGCTTGTTAAGCTCCTGAATTTAATAAAGAATACAACAACAACATGGCTTTGTGGATCAGATGCTCTTGCATTTGTAATTCATAGATTAAATAGGAACACTCTTCTTCTTTTCAAAGGATAGGATCACTTGTTTCTGTATATACTCAATTTTTGAATTTCATTTTACAGACTTTAAAGAACATTGCTCCTTCAGCCTGAATGGCTTATTTCATTTTTCAAATCTTGAGTTCTAAAAAGTGCGTAACAGCATCTCCATTTCTTATAGATCTTCAGTACTAACTTCAACACCTGAGCAGTGATGTAAAGCCCATGGAAGTCAGCACAATTCTTCCTTTAACATCAATCATTTCTGGATCAAGCAGTAACTGACAAAGCAAACTAAGTTTTTAATTCTTTTACCTATAGCTTTTTGATAAGTATGTACAAAGCTGATTTATAGGAGGTAAAAGAAAAATCTGCAGCAAATAACAGCTTTGCTACATGTCCCAGATGCCTGAGCACAGAGTAGTTTTCTTTAATTACTTATTACTGGATTTTAATTTTAATGTTTGTATGTTAAGCTACTTGTCTACAAGCTCTCCCAGATATGGTTCCTGATGTTCTCAGGCAGAAATCTACTGGCTAGTTGTGAATGGTCATGTTAGCCACTTGCTATTGTTTCTAGTCTCTGATCTCAATAACATGTCACAGACTACTAACACATTAAGACTTCTGTGAGCCTGGGGTATAATCAGAAAGACTGGAGATACCTTAGAGACAGTAGATACAAACACAGAAAACAAACAAACAAACAAACAAAAAAACATTTTTAAAAGTGTTAAATGCTCATGGAATGCCTTTGTAATCAGCTGCAGTTAGTTCTTCAATGCAGAGCCTGAGCTAATGAGTCATGTGCAGAAGAGAGACTTCATTGTTAAACAACCCTAATGGCACTATTTGAGGCATCCACAAACTCTCTGGGCAACCTGTTCCAGTGCATCACTGCCCTCTGAGTGAAGAATTTCCTCCTAACCCCTAATCTAAATCTCCCCTCTTTTAGTTTAAAACCATTCCCCTGTTATCTGGTTGAGCAGAGTTGCTCCCCATTGTTTTTGTAAGTCCCTTTCAAGTACTGAAAGGTTACAATGAGGGCCTCCCGGAGCCTTCTCTTCTGTAATCTGAACAGCCCCAGCTCTCTCAGCCTTTCTACGTAGGAGAGATTCTCCAGCTCCCTTAATTCCCACCAGCTCTACCTGCCATATTTACAAAGGGTAACTTTCAACACAACTTCAGAATTGCTAAATGTGTTTAGCAAGGAGTTTCAACAATTTTTATTTTTCTTGTTTTATTTTTGTTATAAGCAACCTCTAATCCCACTAAAGCATAATACTTTTGATACAAATATATGGACAAGTTTATATTTGTATATAACAAGAATTTCTATGGACAAAAATTGGAGCATGCCTGAAACTAAGTCACTGTGTTAAAACTGTACCACATATTATTTCTAATGTTAGCACAACTATAGCATGTAAACACTGGATTATTTTACTACAGTACAAGTCAGTTGAAAAAAAGTCTAGGCATTACTATCTGTGTTTTGATTCACATTTCAACTGAATAACAAATCATTATGATTTCTGGAATTTACTATGGGTAATTGCTACCTAAATACAAGAACAGTCCAAAAACCAAAGCTGTGTGCCATTTCTAAATTTTAATTCAGCTCAGTTCAGCACACTTTCCAAATGACGTTACAGTTTGGCACTGGCTTAGAATAGTTCCTTTGCTTTGCTTTGTACTGTGAAAGCAACTACTTGATTTTTTTTTTTTTTTCCATGTAAATTCAAATACTGAGCTCTCTGTGACAGCTGTGTGTCAATGTGAATGCAGTTAATGTTGTTGATCCCAGTGCCATGAAGTTTTCTGCTTGCAGCACAGTATCATGCAATAATTCCTTGATGGAAGCACACCCAATTGCAGTGTGTGTGTGAGACCATATGAAGACCTGCCAAATTCTTTTATTTCCCTTGAGCACAATCAGTTGGAATATCATCTCTCCTTTTGAACTAGTTGGGATATGTTCAGCAGAGATTAATTGTTAATCTTGCATTGTAGTAATGTACCAATACTTTCAACTTTTACAGACCAGTTTAATGGTTTCACCTTTTCTGGAACAATTTTTGGGAAAGCACAAAGCTACAGAGGATTTTGCAAAGGCTAATCAAAGCATGTTTCTACCTTGCAGTGAAATTTGGTGCTGCATCTCAGGCTAATTGTTAAATAAACCAGTATTTCTATACCTATTAACAAAGCAGTGCAGATTCTGTTAAAAAAAAAAAATAATAATAATAATAAAAAGTTCTGTTAGTATGTTAGCATGAGACTTGTTATCTTTAACTGCCGTTAAAGATAACAAAAAATGCTTTTATAAATACATCAACACAAAAAAGGAGGACTAAGGAGAATCTCCATCCTTTACTGGATGCGGGGGGAAACTTAGTTACAAGAGATGAGGAAAAGGTGGAGGTGCTTAATGCCTTCTTCGCCTCAGTCTTTAGTGGCAATACCAGTTGTTCTCTGGATACCCAGTACCCTGAACTGGTGGAAGGGGATGGGGAGCAGGATGTGGCCCTCACTATCCACGAAGAAATGGTTGGTGACCTGGTACGGCACTTGGATGTGCACAAGTCGATGGGGCCGGATGGGATCCACCCAAGGGTATTGAGAGAACTGGCAGAGGAGCTGGCCAAGCCGCTTACCATCATTTATCAACAGTCCTGGCTATTGGGGGAGATCCCAGTTGACTGGCGGCTAGCAAACGTGACGCCCATCTACAAGAAGGGCCGGAGGACTGACCCGGGAAACTACAGGCCTGTCAGTTTGACCTCAGTGCCAGGGAAGCTCATGGAGCAGATTATCTTGAGAGTCATCACGCAGCACTTGCAGGGCAAGCAGGCAATCAGGCCCAGTCAGCATGGGTTTATGAAGGGCAGGTCCTGCTTGACGAACCTGATCTCCTTCTATGACAAAGTGACGCGCTGGGTGGATGAGGGAAAGGCTGTGGATGTGGTCTACCTTGACTTCAGCAAGGCTTTTGACACTGTTTCCCACAGCATTCTCCTCAAGAAACTGGCTGCTCTTGACTTGGACTGGCATATGCTTCGTTGGGTTAGAAACTGGCTGGATAGCCGGGCCCAAAGAGTCATGGTGAATGGAGTCAAATCCAGTTGGAGGCCGGTCACTAGTGGTGTTCCCCAGGACTTGCTGCTGGGGCCGGTCCTCTTTAATATCTTCATCGATGATCTGGACGAGGGCATTGAGTGCACCCTCAGTAAGTTTGCAGATGACACCAAGTTAGGTGCGTGTGTCGATCTGCTCGAGGGTAGGAAGGCTCTGCAGGAGGATCTGGATAGGCTGCACCGATGGGCTGAGGTCAACTGCATGAAGTTCAACAAGGCCAAGTGCCGGGTCCTGCACCTGGGGCACAATAACCCCAAGCAGCACTACAGGCTGGGAGATGAGTGGTTGGAGAGCTGCCAGGCAAAGAAGGACCTGGGAGTGATGGTTGATAGTCGGCTGAATATGAGCCAGCAGTGTGCTCAGGTGGCCAAGAAGGCCAACAGCATCCTGGCTTGCATAAGAAACAGGGTGACCAGCAGGGCTAGGGAGGTGATTGTCCCCCTGTACTCGGCTCTGGTGAGACCGCACCTCGAATACTGTGGTCAGTTTTGGGCCCCTCGCTACAAGAAGGACATGGAGGTGCTTGAGCGAGTCCAGAGAAGGGTGACGAAGCTGGTGAGGGGCCTGGAGAACAAGTCCTATGAGGAGCGGCTGAGGGAGCTGGGATTGTTCAGCCTGGAGAAAAGGAGGCTCAGGGGCGACCTTATCGCTCTCTACAGGTACCTCAAAGGAGGCTGTAGAGAGGTGGGGGTTGGTCTGTTTTCCCACGTGCCTGGTGACAGGACAAGGGGGAATGGGCTGAAGTTGCACCAGGGGAGTTTTAGGTTGGATCTTAGGAAGAACTTTTTTACCGAAAGGGTTGTTAGACACTGGAACGGGCTGCCCAGGGAAGTGGTGGAGTCACCATCCCTGGAGGTCTTTAAAAGACGTTTAGATGTAGAGCTTAGGGATATGGTTTAGTGGGGACTGTTAGTGTTAGGTCAGAGGTTGGACTCGATGATCTTGAGGTCTCTTCCAACCTAGAAATTCTGTGATTCTGTGATTCTGTGATTTGATGTCAATAGGCTATTATAGGGCTGTGATGCTGCAATTACTGTTTTCTCTTTCCTGATTTAGTCTGGGTCAGTACTATCTTAGACGTTATGGCTCATATGCATAAGTGGATATGTTCTTACACAAGTAATTTTTGCTTTAATTACAAGGGATTGTATAGTACGAGGGATATAACCAATTTCGATAGGATGCTAAAACAGTTAAGTGTTCGTCTCTGTTTACTTTCTTCATTTTTCTGGTGCACTGTGGGATTTGGACAGTCCTGCTAGCCATTTTTAGTTGGTTGATTTGACTTTTTCTTTCTTTTCCTTCCTTCCTTTCTTCCTCCCTCCCTGTCTGTCTGTCTGTGCTGGAAATGTTTGCCTGCTTCTAAGATGAAGAATTTTGTTTTCCTGCTACCTTTTGGAAAACTTTAAAAAAATCTCTTAAAAGTCCACTGCTGTAGGGTGTACAGCATGTTTCCCCTTTGCCACACTTTTTCTCTTCCAGACCATACAGTTTTTTTCTCTTTCTCTTTGCTTATCCCTTTCCCCATTTTTGCTTGCGTTTTCCTTTCTTTGATTTGTGTGAACTTAAAATGCAAAACAATCTCTGTGCAAGTAAACTTTTAGTCATATCTCCCCCAACTTCATTTTTTAATAGCTGATTTAGTACAATTCTTTCTCCAAACCCATCACTTCTAACACAAATCTGTTTCCTGTTTTCTAAGTCCTTGTATCGAAGCAGAATATCCATCAGTCCTCTTGGTTTGAGAAGGAAATGACAACATCCTTGCTGAAATGTGGGTTACTCCACAACTAAAAAGGTAATCACTAATACAAGAGTTTCATGTTAACACTAGAATTTGTAAATCCCACCAAAAGATTTCAAAAACCAATACATTTTCTTGGCCAAGCAAAATTAGAAATGCAGGAACGTTTTATAGTCTCAGGATGAATGGCTGATGTCTAATATCCACATATAATGGAGCATATATTTTGCTATCAACTTGAAATTAATGGATGCTTTTAATAGCAAATATGTCTATACAACAGTCAGTTGAAATATGCTAATGGACAAGGTTAGATTTTTTTTTTTCTTTCCTTGCTTTTAGCAAATTGAAAGAAAGTGAAGCGGGGGAGGGAGGAAGACAGGGAGGAGGGATATTTCATACCTAAGCTAAAGTGAAAAGATCCCTTATTAGGTGATTTTAAAACATTGAGAAAGGTCTTGTCACTAATCTAATTTCTATGACAAGCATTAGGACAAACTCTCTTAGAGCTAGTACTTTATACCCTGCCTTCCTGTCATCTTCTATTGCATGAGAGTGCCTTAGATGGCCCTGTAAGGAGCACCCCAATTACTGATTTGCAGGGGAAGCTTTGGCATTAGCCTCTTGACTGCTCCTAGGACTTGAACAAGAGAAAAAAAGGTTGTGTTTGTCCACAATTTATGTCACACCTTTGGTTCCTTTAAATCACACAATTCAAAGCAAAGGCCAGTCCACATGAACAGAGCTCAGGGTACTGGAGGAGGATTGCAGTGTCAGCACTGGTCTCAAGGTATTCATATATCTAGTTGCTTTCTTCTCTGTCTTGCTGGAGATTTGGCAGAATATAGAAATTCTGTTAAAACAATCCCATTTCCATCTTCCTTAAAACTTTAAATTGCTGGCAATGGCTTAAGAAAACTACATCATTTCCATATCCTCTATAAATATATTTTTATTTAACTTTTATTTACTATAGTCATTTTACTACTGAAACAGCTATTCTTTCTCAAACTATGTTAATCTCACCTCTATGGGGAAAAAAATAACATCTGGTATTAAGAATGAGTTTGTATGAGATTTCTACTACTGTTTTGTAAAGCTTATCTGAAGATACACTTTAGAATTTCCAGTGAGCCAATAAAAACAAAAGAAGAAGAAGAAAAAAAAAAGTGGTTTGGGCTCAATTAGTAGGTCCCATGACTTTGAGAAGCATCCTACAACATTGTTCTGTGCTGTGACAGAGACATCCTGGGTAGTTCTAGACTACTTGGCATTGCTATCCAACACAGAGCAATGCCATTCAAAGAGACTATCCTGCGTGTTCGAAACAGTATAGCTGATTTAGCCTAGCCCGCATGCTTGGGTTAATTAGCCCAAATTAGAGCTAATTAGTGAGCTAGCTCAGATGGAACAGTATCCTGCTGCAGTTATTCTGTTTCTGGTTGTGAACCTGGCTTGCTCTGAGCCAGCTCAGTGTTCTCAGCTTAGCTGCACGGCATGGGTTTGCCCCAAATAACTCACTCCAGGATCGGCTGAGTATGTTGCAGAGCCAGGAATAGAACTGCCATCGCTTGACTTCATGACCTGCCTGAAACCATGCTATTGTTGATTTTTCTCAGAGTTCTTGATTTTATTTTTAAAAAGCCTTCAATTTTACAGCTGAGCAGCTTGAGGTATAAAGAGGTCAGTCAATGGCACTACTGGGAGTAACACCTGGTATCCTTTTGAAAGCCTATTCCAGGCTCTTTGGCTCTAAGCAGTAGAACACACAGACTCCTTTAGACTTATTCCAGAAATGGTCTATAAATACAACAGCGTCAGGTTTGTTTTGAGCCCACACATAAGGAGTTTATTTGAGGGCACCCTCAGGCAGCCTTTTCAGTTATAAAATACATTCTGAAGAAACTCTGCTTTGGCTGAGGCTTTTTAGATATTCTCCAGGTTTTGCTGTGAGTAATATGTAATACTGCTTGCAATTTAAGGCTCTGGAATGGTGCAGTTGCAAAGATCTGTAGGTTAGCAGGATGGCATTCTTCTTCACATGTATTTATGCAATCTGCCAATTCCTTTCCTTCCCTTCCCTTCTTCTTTTTCCTCCCCTCAATGTGACAGAAAACAAGAAAGGTTACTGTGAGTTCCATTACAACCCCTGCTTGTTGATGCTTGCTGTTAAATGAAGTGTGAAGTGGGTTGTTGATGGAGATTTTTTTTTCTCTCGTAGGATTAGCTTTTCACCTTTGTGATAAAAAATAACTCACATATACATCACTGTTGAGATCCACAAATGCTTAGCTTTATATATTTTGTTTCTGGTCTCCATTGGACCAATGATTTTGAGATTAATTTACAAGTTAAGGGTTAACAGACTGTATAGCAGATCAGCTTTCATAACCAATTTCTTTTTTACTTGCTCCAGGGTAGCTGATGGTTAGAGCCTTACGTTTATCTACATTACCTGAAGTACTGTCTCAGTAATCCTTTCACTTCAGACAAGAAACATGTGGTCATATTCATCTTGAAAAATACAAGGAATGAAGCTACATAATAGCCAAACACAGTGTGCATTAAAACAGCAGGTAATTCTTAACCTCTGATGTCTGTAGTGTGGATTAGCAGTTACAATACTTTATTCAGTTTAAGGATGTGTTTGAATTAAAGCTTAGAAATAAATCAGCTAAAAAGGCATATAATCACCTATTTTAATACCTTGCTTAAAAGAGATGGACTATGAGCCTATGGCCTTTCAACTCCATATTTTATACTGAAGTTCTGTTGCTGGTTATCCCGGAACACTGAAAGAGTTAACGTACAATACAATAGCACAAACAAATCCAACTGGAAAATAACAGACATAGTATAATAAGTAAGAGGAGCAAGGAAATAGTTCGGGCAAGTACAAAACAATTCATATGACCTCGGTTTTATGCAAGCTTATAAAAAATTTGAGGGAAAGAATAATGAAAGTTGTGGAGTTCTATGGAAAATAGAAACAAATAATTAAAAAGGTTTATATAGGTAGACTGTACTAATCTAGCCAGGTATCTCTCACTTATTAAAGAACTGATATTTTTAGACAAGGGGAATGGTAGATCTAATCTACTTCTAATTCATTAAAGCATATGCTATAGTACCAACCAACAAAGAGATTAGTACTAAACAGATGGGAAAGCAAGTCTGAGACTGGTTGGGAAGAACATGACACCAAGTTATCATTAAGAAAAATACTGAAGAAAGTTATTACTGAAGTTCCTCAAAGATCAGTCTTAGAATCATTCTTATTTAATACATCTATTGATTTTCTTTTTGTGCAAAAGTCATTAATGCTCATTAAATATTATTGAAGAAAAAAAAGTTAGTGTTTATCATCAAACCAGAGGTGGGTTGGAAGATCTTGCAGGAATAAATAGATGACAGGGACAAATGAGAATCGAGGTAACAGGAATGAAATAAAATATTTAAACACAGAAAGAAGTCTGTGCACTCAAGAACTAAAAGGAATTTCTGTTCAGGAATGATCAGTGGAATAGAAGGCACATATTACTATAGCAAAAGAAAAACAACAACAACAACAAAACTTGGCTTAGTCTCCCAAAATGAAGGCTGAGAAGAGATATGATTGCACTCTGCAAATGCATCAGAGGGGAATAAACAGTTGGGAGGGAGAAGAACTAATTAATCTAAAAGACATTGCTGGCACAAAAACAAAGGGTCATTATAAAATTTAGGTTAGAAATTAGAGAACCAATCAGAGGAATGATGGATGTTCTTCTAATAAAAGTAATGGAATCAGCTTAATTAATTTTAAGGTAAAGTTTATTTTATAAAATAAATTATATGGTATGGTTGTCTACAATAACAGACAGCTAGACTCTATGAGTCAGTAGGCCTCTGCGAATCCTGTACCCAATCTCCTCCAGACCAAGTATTGAACTTTCTAAAAGTTCACAGAGCAAAGAAAGCAATGATCAGCCTTCACCAGACTTAACTTATTAATAAAAATAAAGTACACAACTTTTTCATTTGAAATTTTTTCACTTTTCATTGAATTTCATTTTTGTGGACCCTCCTTGAGGCAGGATGGGATGAAGGCAGAATGTTGATGCAAATAATAAAAAAAAAAGGATTACAATTTGAAATTGACTTTAAAAAAACTTACAGAATCAATCAATCATGGGCATTAATATTTGAAAATAGAAACACATATGTTCTTAAATTATATCAGAAGACAATCAGCTGCTCTGTAGTTCAAGCTGTAGTTCAACTTTCCCTATTATGCATTTTATGATTTCCCGCAAGAGAGAACAGTCAGTATAGGAGCCAAAGTAACGTGAGGCAATCAGCCCCCAAACAGTTGAAAGGTTACTGTTATATGTGTGCAAACAATTTATATCATACTGACTAATTCAGGAACATGTCTGGTTCTCTCTCCAGCCTGCTTTGATGCAAGACACACTGTGTTTCCTCCCCTCCCATCCCCTTCCCTCCTCTTCCCTCTCCTCCCCTCCACTCTCCTCCCCTCCCCTCCCCAATATAGATTGTTCAAATCTTTAGAAACATTCTATATTTCAAGACAGACATACTAAAATCTATCTGTGGACATATAAATATTTAATATATATATACATGTGAGAGACACAAGTGGAAACAATATACAGGTTTAAAAATGTTTCAAATTTTTCAGAAATCAGCCTGGGGATCCAAAAGAATTCATTCATCTTTTCCTCTCTACCCTTGGCATAAGTGAGAAATGAATATAGAAGGAGAAAAATCTGAAACTATTGTTGCCTTGTAGAGCAAACTGCTAATTTACAATATAAAATTAATTGGGATGCATGTTTACTTTTTTCAGTATCTTCCAAGGAAAAACCTTCATGAAAAGCTCATTGTTCTGGCCACCTGTTTTCCCATTTAAGTTCTATATATTCTACACCTTTTACAGTAATTTTTCACAAAAAAAAGAAGTACATTCTGATCACAGAATTTTCACCGTGAGGGAGAGATTCAGGTAGTACCTGGAAAAGGTGTTGGGATACTATTTGAAAGACCATGAAGTGAAAAAGGCAAATATCAATTTTCTAGTGTTCTCTATAATAGCTGCTGGCTAGAGGATTACAAACACCAAATGTTCAATTTTATCATGAGACCTAAACAGGGGAAAAAAACACCAAAGCAAAACAAAAAAACTTTACAAGTCTTGATTTATGATAAATCACCTCAAATAAAAACTTTTTAAGTAAGGTCATATTGCTTTTTTTGATGCATTTTCTCAATACCCGTGTGAAGCAATTTTTGAAGCAGGCAGTCTCAAAAAAGGCTGTCCTAAGACTGAACAAATACACAGACTCTGAACTGTACATGTGAATTGCATATTGTGTGTGATTTGCTGCTCCACCTGGATACATACAAGTCCATGGAGCCTGATGAGATTCAACCCAGAGTACTCAGAGAGCTGGCTGATGTCATTGCAGGACCTCTCTCAATTATTTTCAATGGTCTTGGGAATCCTGAGAGGTCCCAGTTGACTGGAAGCTAGAAAATGTCCCCATCCCTGGAGACATTCAAGGCCAAGCTGGATGCAGCTCTGGGCAGCCTACTGTAGTGGTTGGCAACCCTGCCCAGAGCAGGGAGGTTGAAACTAGATGATCTTTAAGGTCCATTTCAACCCAGGCCATTCTATGATTCTATGAAATGTGGTCTCAATTTTCAAGAAGGGCAAGAAAGAAGATCCTGGCAATTGCAGGCCTGTCAGTCTCAATTCAGTGCCTGGTAAATTTATGGAGAAGATTATTCTGGTAGTTACTGAAAACCATCTAGAGGACAATGCATTCATTGGTCCCAGCCAACAGAGGTTCACTAGGGGAAGGTCCCGTCTAACAAACTTAATTTACTTTTAAGACAAGATTACATAGCTAGTTGACCAAATAAAGCCAGTTGATGTAATCTTTCTGGATTTCAGTAAAGATTTCAATACTTTCTCTCACAATATCCTTCTGGAAAAAATGACCAGAATACAGTTAGATAAAGGCATAGCAATGGGTGAACAATTGGCTGACAGGTCGGGCCCAGAGGGTTCTTGTAAATGGGGTTACATCAGGCTGGTGACCAGTCACTAGTGGGGTTCCCCAGGGCTCCATTTCAGGACCAGTCATCTCCAGTGTTTTTCATAAATGATTTGGATGAAGGACATGAAGTTTTTTTGAGTAGTTCACAGATGATACCAAATTGGGTGGAGTTGTTGACTCCATCATGGGCGGTGAGGCCTTTCAGAGAGATCTGGACAAATTAGACAGCTGGACAATCACCAACAATATGAAGTTTAACAAGAGCAAGTGCTTCATTCTGCACCTGGGAAGGGACAAACCTGGTTATACATAAAGACTGGGGGACGCGATGCTGGAGATCAGCTCTGCAGAAAGAGATCTGAGAGTTTTGGTTGACAGCAAGCTGATTATGAGCCAGCAGTGTGCCTTGGTGACCAGGAGGGACAACTCTATCCTGGGGTGCATGAAGAACAGCCTTGGTAGCTGGTCAAGGGAAGTGATTGTCTCAGTCTGCCCTGTGCTGGTTTGGCCTCACCTTGAGTACTATGTGCAGTTTTGGGCACCACAGTATATGAAAGATATAAAACTGTTAGAGAGTGTACAAAGGAGGGCAACAAATATGGTAAAGGGTCTAGAGTGGAAGATGTATGAGGAACAGCTGAAGTCACTTGGATAGTTCAGCATGGAGAAGAAGAGGCTGAGGGGAGACCTCATCAAGGTCTACAAAACTCTCACAAGGGGAAGCGGAGGGGCAGGCACTGATCTATTCTCTCTGGTGACCATCAATAGGACCTGAGGGAACAGTCTGAAGCTATGACAGAGGAGGTTCAGGCTGGGTAACAGAAAAAGGTTTTACTCTGAGAGGGTATTCAGGCACTGGAACAGGTTCTCGAGGGAAGTGGTCATGGCACTGAGCCTTCCAGAGTTCAAGAAGCATACTCTCAGACACATAGTCTTTAGAAAACCAGGAGTTGGACCCAATGATCCTTGTGGGTCACTTCCAATTTGATATTCTGTGATTTTATGATTTCTTTCTGTAGGTAAAGACAAGTATCGAATAGTTGAGAATTGTCTGTGAAAGGTGCCATTAATCTTTTAGAATAAATAAATAAACAATCAATTCTCTGTTATACAAGCTCAATGACAATATTTCAGTAGGCTGTGATTTTAATTGAAGTATAAAAGTATATTACATGGTACAGGAGAGATGATTCATTTATTGCTATATCCAACCAACAATGTAGTCAAAACACATTTGATAAATGAGAAATGAATGCACCAGGAATGCATGACATATTGTGGCAATTTTTGAATAAATATGTTTGTAAAGAAGTAAATATAAAAATAAACAAGTTACAAAGGAAATTCTCATCACCAGCTCTGTAGTGACACTTCTGTTGTGTGTTATTCAGTAAGTATGGCAACATGGCAGACGTTGCCCTTACATAAACTAGGAATATTTGTGGATTTCATCAAGACTAAGACACTGGCCAGAGTGCTTTTTGCTGGAATGTGAGAATATTCAACAACTCTAGGAAAGGATTTGGAACAATGCTTAAAAGCACTTCTTTATGGTCTAGTAAAGTCATGAAAGGAGTAAAAGTACTGACATAATAAAGATGTGATATATAAATACTGGGAATACTCTGTTCAGGGACACTTGAGAATACTGCATGCTGGTTTTGTAATAAAAGCTGATGTAATATGGGAGAATGCAGTTTCCAAACTATGTATTAATGCAGCAGTTTAAGCTGATCTACTCAATATTAAAAACAAATACGATTGGGGGGAAAAATTCTTGTTAAAACTAATGATTTGTTCTTCTTGTAACTGTTCCAGTGTAGTTGGAATGCAACTAGACTGCTTTTTTGAGGCAGAAACCGATAATTTTTTGTTTGTTTGTTTGTTATGATCGTGATTATTTTCATTTACACAACAGAGGATCTGACCTGTGGTAGACTTGCAGACACTGACACTATAGAAAGAATAAATAACATCACCATATTAAATAGAATTGTTAGCAGGTCTTCGGGGTATCTCTTACTATTTTCAGAAAGATTAAGTATTTGTATTTCCTCAGTTATCCACAGAATCCTCAAGGAAAGAGAAAGTTAGAATCTAATACTTTTTTTCACAGAATCATACCACAAAACTGTTAGGTTTGGAAGGGACCTTAAAGATCATCTGGTTTCAACCTCCCTGTCATGAGCAGGAATGACACCTGCTTGCCCAAGACCTCATCCAAATTGGCCTTGAACACCTCCAGGGATGGGGCATCCACAACCTCTCTTGGCAACCTGGTCCAGTGCCTGACCACCACCTGAGTGAAGAATTTCCTCCTAATATCTAATCTAAATCTTCCCTCTTTTAGTTTTAAACCATCCCACCTTGTCTTGTCACTGTCTGTCTGAACAAAAAGTTGCTCTTAATCTTTTTTTATAAGTCCCCTGTAAGTATTGAAAAGCTTCAATTAGGTCTTCCTGGAGCCTTGTCTTCTCCAGGCTGAACAACCCTAGCTTTCTCAACCTTTCTTCATAAGAGAGGTGCTCAAACCCTCTGATCATCTTCATGTCCAGCCTCTGGACCTGCTCTGAAAGGTCCACATCCTTCTTTTGCTGGGGGCCCCAGACCTAGATCCACCCATCAAACCCCCTTGTGAGGCCTCACAAGGGCAGAGTGGGACTGCCACTTCTCTTGACCTGCTGGCCACGCTCCTCTTTTGATGCAGCTCAGGATGCAGTTGGCCTTCTTGGCTTCAAGTGCACACTAATGGCTCATGTCAAGCCTATTGTCCACCAAAACCTCAAAGTCCTTCTCCACAGGGCTGCTCTCAATGATTTTTTCTCCCAGTCTTTGCTCATGTCTGGGACTACCCTGACCCAGGTCTAGCACCTTGCACTTTTGTTTGTTGAATGTCATTAGGTTCACGTGGGCCCACTTCTCAGGCTTGTCCAGGTTGTTTCAGCCAAAGAAAGTAATAAAATTGCCTTAACTTTATGCAGAAACAGTGTATAATTCTCTTTGTTAACCTTTGCATAATTTTTGAAGAAAACAAGGGTAAGAAAAATAGAAGTAATTAGCAGGTTTGATTTAAGTCAAAAACTAGGGGTCACCATAGCCACCTAGGAGAGAGGTAAACTGGCCACTGGCAGCTTGCACCATCAGAAAACTGATGCTTAAGTGCAGTGCTAGTAACACACAGCTGAATAAAGAGGCATGTTGCAGTGGGAAGGGCACGAGATAGACAGGAGCTTATAAGGTTAATTCTGTCCATAACTGTAGAGACAGTTATGGCATGGAAAATAATATTTGTTTGGAGAAAATGGAGAAGCCTACTTGTCTGTTTCACAAAGGTAAAGGTTAGTAAGGAATATTTCTTCAGGACCTACAAAGATTTAGGAATACAGTAAAGAGAACTTCCATGTGCTTTCCATCACTTTAATAATTCACGTTTTGATTGAGTCAGTAATATCTCTCACAAGTGACAGGATAAGGATTTTAAGCTTGATTTTGTGACTATTTAGCCATATGTATGCATGTTTAAAATGCAGATGTGATTACATGCCAAATTTGTACATGCAGGCAATTAACTTAATGGATATACAGACAGGATAATTATGTCTGCAAATGTGCATAATTCACTGTGTCTGTGTATACAGTTATCTGATTTGTTCATGCAACTACAATGATTGTGCATGCATATACTTCTATATTTAAATTATCCAAAAAATGTTGCTTGATGTGTTTTTTGTGGCTTCCTTTAATTTTATTGTCTAATTAAAACCAGCATTGTGTAAAACAATGAATACTTGATAAAATATATTATGTTGTTAAATATTAATCTTTTCCATATGATTATATTTTCCATATTCCAAACTTAGCAGTCGAGACCATTGTTAAAATGTTAGGTATAAACAATGGCATAGCCTTTTCTTGTTCTGTAAACTGGACATCAATCTATTGTCCTGGACAGATGTAGTCTGAGGCACACCCATGTAATATTTAGACCCTTAACATAAGCTATTAAAACAATCAGATATTTCTGAAGTTTGTTTCCACACCAGAGAAACTGCAATTACAGTTTTGCCAGTATCTTTCTTATTGATTTTGATTTCAGTTGAAGTTAAATAAGAAGAATAAAGCATAAAAGATTTCCAATGAATTTGTTTTAGTAAGACAAATTAAGTGGAAATTCTTTGTAGTCGACTATTTTCTTTCTTCCTTCTGCATGTATCCTAAGATATGTTTGTAAATAAGAATCTAGTAAGACCTTTATTCTGTTAGACAAGAAATTTGGGATCATATCTACAATGCTCAATTTTGCTTTGCAAATCTTCAGAATCTCCAAGTGCTTTGTTAGGATAATTTATTTTACTGAAGCTAATTTTTTATTCTGAGGTGTTCTTTTCTTATTAGTTTTATTTTTTTTAGATAAATCTAGGGTACATCTTAAATCTAGAAAACTTTTCATGTGTGTTTTATTTTTTTTTTTTTAATTTAGATATTACACTAAATGTCTAATCCATTGTGCTAGAGCCAAGTTGTAGGTTGCTTAGTCATTTCCAGGGGGTTATCACAGAATCACAGAATCACAAAATTGTAGGGGTTGGAAGGACCTCAAGAGATCATCGGGTCCAACCCCCCTGCCAAAGCAGGTTCCTTAGAGCAGGCAGTTATATATGTATGTACTATTCATTAATAATTTAGTTCTACTATTTTTTTTTTTTTATCTCAATATTGAGCGTGAGATACTGTGTGCATACTGATACACATGCTTTAAATGCTAAACATAACCACACTATCTCCTAGTTTTGTTATTATTGATATAATGCACTTGAAACAAATAGAAATAACTTTCTAGAAAACAGCTTTTTAATGAAGTCTCAGAACATCTTTAATATTAAAAAACCTAAAATGCACAGAAAAAATATGTCAAAAATAAAGGCAACAGAACATCATTTGATTTTGTTTGGTATATTAACATGTAGTTGGGAGAAAATAATAACTCTTTTCAGAGTCTAATTTCATCTATCATGCAGAAGATGAAAATCTACCAGCAGGCAGAAACAGATGAAAATATATTTGTGGGTTGTGACTACGCATGTTTGTTGGTAAATGTTTTTCTGTTCGTCCATTCCAGTGAAAGCTAGAAGGGCAGCAGAGGAATTCCTTGCATTCCATATCCTGGATGAGGTCCATGCAGTATTTAAGTCATATTGAAGCAGCTATTGTTAAACCTTTCCTATATAGTCCTATTTAAGCCACAAATTAAACCAGTAAATAAGTTATTCAAAACATTTCTCAGATTATTAGCATTCCACTGTTGCATAAAACTTTTCTCCCAGAAAAAGAAAGGTGAATTTTATTATCACATCAACTACTCATTTGAACTTCTCAGTAGATTAATGATAGAGGAACAATTAAACAGAAACTTCAAATTGTTTTTGCTCACATAGTTTAAAAGCTAAAAAATTCTTTGGGTACATTTGTTCTAACTGCTGGTCAGTAGAAGATTCAGTAAAGTTTTCTTCAATATCCAGGTTTATTCACATGTTTTAATCTGGTTGCCATTCTGCTCACATCCTCATTTTATTCCCATAAAGTTTTATGCTCTTTTGGCAAATATAAGCTTGTGCATAAAACGTTGACTAATTTCCTGTGTAAAGGTGCAAATTTGAAAGAACAAACTCAGTGTCTACAACCACAACTATAATGTACTTTATGTAATTAGATCTAATTTGTAGTAGTGTTCCCTCAGATTAGTTTGAAATAACTCTAAAGAGGGCACTAGTTCAGCATTTACGTACAATTGGGAATCTGAAGGGATATGTATAGGTAATTTTTCACAACCACAGAAATAAAATGGGCCTGCAAGACAAGCTAGTTCATGAATTAGCATTATCTGTGTAACATCTACAAAAAAAAAAAAAAAAAAAAAAAGTAAACAAATAATTTAAACACGAACTAACAATATAAAGAGCTAAATCCAAATAAAAGCATTTCTCCAGGTGTATCCACAAACTTTTACTTTACAAATAACTTTTCATGTTTTTGTCCTTGCCACTAACCACTCAGAATTCAACTATTTCAGTTAATATGCAATCTGTTGTTCTGTTTTCAAATATTTTGAATATTCCAAACATCCGTAAAAATGACTGAACCTACAAGATAAGAAATTGGTTGCAAATTTCCCCAAACTAAATGAAAATAAAATCAGAAGAAAAGAAATACACCTCTCACTTCTTTCTGATCTTTCTGAATATCAAGCCTTGATGCCTCTCTGAAAGATAAATGTTAGGTAGAACAGAAAATGTTGAAAACTGTACAAGAATAAGGAGTTGCAATTCAACTGTGTGATATGCAAGACATCTAATGGAGCCTTTTGGCCCTGAAAATATGAATCCATGAGTATAAATCTCTGAAACATAAAATGAAATGTTCTCTCAGTTCTGTCAAAGCAAAGTATTTTGTCATTTTACACAGTGTCAATGGCAGCATTTTTCTAGAATGTAATTCTCAAGGAGACACCACTTTATTTGTGGAAAGAAGTTATCATTTTAGCTGGTTAATGAAGCATTGTGTTTAGAAATGCTTCTCTTCAACTAAACTGTCAATCTGTTTTGCTTAAAGGGTTATAAAACTATGTCTTTTTTCCAGTGTGTGAATTTGTGCTTCCAGGTATTTTCAGAATCTGTTTTCCTCATCACTATCTAGGAGAAAAAAGAGGGAGGGAAGGGAAGGCCTTGGGGACATTGCAGACACTCTGTGGTATGCTTATTTGAAGTGTGAATGGACCTTGGCATGTCCTGGTCATTCTCATATAACTCATTTGCCTTTTTGACCGTATGAGGCAGGCAAGAATGTCAGAAATCTTTTCTGTTAATGCACGCTACCCAGGAGGCCTAAATTTGTACTGAAACAATGTGAAGATGTGTAACTAGATTTTGGAAACAGTTCAGAATTCAGCTGGAACTAAGCAGTACACATACAGAATGGCTATTTGGGACACAGGTGTAATAACAATAAATTCAAGATATATGCAACCTCCATGCTAATGCTGTAAAGGTTGGGAAGTCTAAGGACATAGATATAAGGTTTTGCTGTGATGTCTGACCAAACTAGTTGTTACTTCATGCCAGCAAGATGCATGTTCCTCTAGTTCATCCCTCAGGACTGAGGACTTTCTTGGTTGTCAGATTCCGCATTAGGAGGTGTCAACCATTCTTTTTTTTTTTTTTTTTTTTTTTTTTTTTCCTTGTAGAATCCTACCTTAATTATTATTATTATTTTTCTCTCTTCAGTGATACAATTTCATCTGAAGAAGTGAGTGGCATAAAACCTTGTGGTACGAGAGGTGAGCAGTGCCACCTCCACCAGTTCCACCTTGGACAGCTGTCACAGTGAAAGGCCATTGGTCATCCCTGCCTGAAGAAGGGCTTTGACACTTGTATTCAGAAATGGCAGTCAGCCAGAAAACTCAGTCTCATATATATGCAGAAACCTGGAAGAAGGGCAGGATTTAGTGCTCTTAAATATTTCTTACTGATTGACGTTGGCCTCCGCTCTGCTCTTTGCATTGGCTGTCACAGTCCTTTCCCAGCTTTTATCCCACTCCCACCTTCGTGGCATGTTTTGTACAAGCACCTCTCTAGGGTGTGAATTCCAGTACCAGGGCTAGGAGCCTAAATCCAACCATGGCAATACCCAAGGTCTTGAGTCACTTTGTGGCCCAAAATCTTTCTGAGGCTAATTAGAACACTATTTGGCTGCTGTCTCAATGACAATAGATTTCAAGAGCAGAAATGTTGAAGGCCCTAGCTTGATCTTTGCTCTTTTAAAATACACATTTCTGTATTTATATCATTTAAAAGATATCATATTTAAATGGTCAAATATGAATCATACATAATTATAATTTATTTATTAATAGAAATTTTGCCTTTATGAGACTCTTAAGCATTAGAATCAGATTAGAGATAAATATGTACATATGAGTAAATTTCCTCCCCTCACCACGGTCATAGAGCTTGTTCTAGAAACAATCAAGCTAGTGTTCAAAATTACAGTGTTATTGAAGACACAAGTAGATCATTGTTTCATCACTGTTAAGAATAATATCAGAGGTCTTCGAAATCAGAGAAAATAATGAAAACATAAGCCTGAGAATGGGCCAATTGCCCTTCTGTTGCCAGCCAACAATTGCCAACCTCCAGTATAAGAAGCTGCAGATATTTCTTATAGAGAAATGATTTAAGACTTGTATCTTCTTAAAAATAACACTGAAAACAATGTTAAGAATAACAATTCTGTTACCACTGGACAACAGATTTTCTTGTGCTTGTGTGATGGTATGTAAAAGCACCTCCAGGAACTGAAAGCAGGTATTTTTACAGTTTAAAGCAAAAAGGAGACACTAGATCATCTGTTTTACCTTGATATGACAGGTGGAAAGAATCTATCCAGCTGGGCATCCTCTGGGCTAAATCAGGACTGTTGCTGAACCATGTCTTGGTTTTGAGTTAAACATCATCCAGAGACATCAACAGTTATAGAATGCATCTTTTCCCTCAGTTGTTTCCTTCATTGATTTATTACCACCAATGTTAGAGGAGAGCTGCTATTTTCCCATTTGAATTTGTCTGTTTTCAGTTTTTTTCTACTGGATTAGATTCTCTTCAGTATATTTCTCCACAATGTTTCATACAATGCAATCAAATCACCTTTCAGTCTTCTTTTTGATAAAACAAACAGATGGACTTGTTACAGTCTTCACAGTGAGGTATTTCCTTCCAACTTTAAATATCTTTATGGCTTGTTTTCTGCATGATATGTCAATGTCATTTTAAAAACCTAACAATGAGAAAATGTCATGCCATGTTCCAGTGCTAGCCTCAACTGACTATGCAGACTTAATTATGACTTTTTTTTTTTTTTTTTTTTTTTTACCATGGCAGAAGAATGTTATGCAAACCACTGGGAATGCATGTCGAATTGCTCATCCATCATTACCCAGCTGAATATCAGCTTTCCAGGCTATAGTTCTTCATTCTGTAAGTATAGTCTGCCTCTTTTTCCTTTGCATTTGACTCTGTTTAAATGTATTCTGTGAATTTACTGAGCAACAGAGGAATGCTTTGTGTGATTATATTGGTCCACTAATTATTTATGTTCTTTTGAGAGGCTTGCAAGGTATTTTAAAATCAATATTGTGTTTAATTCATGATCAGTCTTGGAAGTGCTGAATAACATGAGGAACATGAGGAACTGACCATCATTAAATAGGGATCCTATACTGAGATCTGTCCATACATGATTCCTATTGAGTTCAATATGCATCTTGCTGATATCTTATTGTTTATTATTTACCTTATATTAAGATTTTTTTTTTTGCATTAAATTAGTATTAAACACCTGTTTACTTTTGAGAAAGCCCAGTACAATTTTGAAGCTCATCAGTTATAAAGAAACATAGGATTACTAATATTTTCAGTCATACACAGGTGATTAGAAATAGAAGTTTTAAAAAGATACACTGAGAAAAAAATAGAATTTATATGAAATGTTTTATTTGCCTTGTACGAAAAGATCCTCAATACATCTCAGTTAATGTTTTTAAATAAGGTTTTTGTTGTTCTTTTGCAGATTATTACCAAATATTTTCTGTGGGCAGTGTAAATCCAATTCCCATTGACCGCAATGACCAAAAATGTAGTATTGTTGGAGATACAAAATTGTTAATGTAGTCATATATTGGTTTCATATGGGAAAATACCATGTGCTCCTCTCTTCAAGCTGTTGCTTCATGGTATGTCTGCTTCGGTGACAATAACAGTTTAAAGCATTCCCAACCCCTTCATCCCTTCAGATGTGCAATTGCAAGTATTCATAATGCTCTCAGATGAAACAGTGAACAAGCCCGGGTCAAAAATATTAAAAGGGGAAAATATTAATAAAAAAATATAGTTTCAAGCCAGATAAATTTAGTGATCTTGGTAATGGTGCAGCCCCAAAAAGAGATGGGTCAGCTCATTTTTGCCTGGAGGTGGTGGGAGAACATGCGCAGGAACAGCTGGACCAGGATGCACACTAGGAACTTTTTGCTCTTCCAGGACTGGGTACTGTGAAACTGACAATGTTAGAGCAATGCATTTTTTAATGAAAGTCAGTTATCAGCCAGCAATGCGCCAATCTGTCAGTTTAACCTTGGTACAAGGGAAGGTTACAGAGCAGATCATCTTGAGTGCCATCACAGAGCACACAGAGGACAATGAAGTGATCAGAAGCAGCCAGTGTAAGTTTATGAAAGGCAGATCCTGCCTAACTAACTTTATCTCCTTCTATGACAAGAATGCTTAGTACATGAGGGAGGGTTATGATGTATTTAATTAGGATTTTAGCAAAGTGTATGACACTTTCTCACAGTATTCTCCTGGAGAAAATGGAGGCTTATGACTTAGACAGGTGTACAGTTTTGGTGGGTGTTAAACTGGCTAGATGGCCAGGATAAAAACATCACAGTGAATGAATCTTCTGGCAGCTGATCAGCAGTGGCATTCAGCAGGGCTCAGCCTTGAGGTCAGTTTTGTCTAATATTTTTATCAACGGTCTGGATGAAGAGATCAAGAGCACCCTGAGTAAGTTTGCAGATGATGCCAAGTTGGGTGGGAGTGTTGATCTGCTTGAGGGCAGGAAGGTTCTGCAGAGGGATCTGTATGGGCTGGACTGACGGGCCACATCCAGGCACAAGACATTCAATTCATCACCAGCTAATTGCTGGGTGCTGCATTTTGGTCATAACAATCCCTTGCAGGAGTATAGGCTTGGGAAAGAGTGGCTGGAAAGTTGTCCATCGGAAAAGGACTTGTGTATGCTGTTTGAAAACTGGCTGAACATGAGCCAGCAGTGTGCTCAGGTGGCCAAGAAGGCCAGTGGCATCCTGGCCTGCATCAGAAAAGGTGTGGTCTACATCACTAAGGAATTGATTGTCCTCTTGCGTGTGGCACTGGTGAGAGCACACCTTGAGTGTTCAGTTTTGGACTCCTCACTACAAGAAAGATATTAAGTTGCTCAAGCATGAAGGAAGGAGAGGAGAGGAGAGGAGAGGAGAGGAGAGGAGAGGAGAGGAGAGGAGAGGAGAGGAAAGGAGAGGAGAGGAGAGGAGAGGAGAGGAGAGGAGAGGAGAGGAGAGGAGAGGAGAGGAGAGGAGAGGAGAGGAGAGACGATATGAGACGAGACGAGACGAGACGAGATGAGAACAACCAAGTTGGTGAAGACCTATGAGGAGTGGTTGAGGGAATTGGGGTGAACCACCATGCCTGGATGATGAACCCATGATGAACCACCATGCCTGGATGCAAACTACAGAGGTTTGTGTTCAGCTGTGAAGCAGCAAGAAACAAGTCCAAGTCTTTCTATTAATCTGTATGTGTTAAGTCTTTCAGATCATATAAACATCTTGGGCAATATCCTCATCCATTATTCAAAGTGAACAGCATAGTACATAATTTTCTCTCTATTTTGGCCAGTTTTCTAAGAAGATGGTATAGGTTTCAAAATGTAAAACCCTAGAATCATAATTCATGTTAATTCATGTCCAAACTATCTATCGTTATTTCAAAGCATCTGTATTTTACAGAATGCATTTTCTAATTAGTCAGGCAGCTTTTTTGAATTATTTTTCAGACATGAACAAGGTAAAATCTTTGTCTAAAAGATGTTGTACTGATTCCACCTAATCAGATTACCTGCTAATACTCATTTGACATGCATGTGTTGCAAGATAGTTTTTTTGTTTGTTTGTTTGTGTTTTTCTCCTGTCATCTAGCCAAAGAGAAACAGAATTCATCTAGTAGATGGCTTAATCTAAGAAATGAATTTGTAGCCACTAGTTTACAATACTCCAGTTTCTAACTGAATTGGTGTTAGAGTTTTTATTTTTTTTTTTCATTTGCTTTAAACACTGATATGTGAATTAACAAAAATATACATTTTCCCTTATTTTCCAGGCTTCATTACATAATGCTTCACAATAATATTAACTAGTCTCAGAGTGATTTATAATAACTAGTGTCCTGCCTCTCTGTTTTGATTTTTATATTTAAAAAAAGTTTTGTTTTTTTTTTTTAACAAAATATTTTTTACCACACTATGTAAATTCAGATGACTTTCGTTTTAATTGTGCTGTAAATATCAAAAGTAAAATTGGAAATTTAGGACAATTTTTAAGCCATAGTTATTACCTTTATTTTTGTAGAAAATAGAATCACTTTGGTGGTAACTAGCAGGGATATGTGGCATCATGCAAACTTATTGAATGTAAGTTTTTACATCATTATGCATTTTTTGTTCTTCATTTGAGGAAATTTAATGTCCATTTTCTCCCTGTGGTTTGCCAACCTCTATTTATTTGTGTGAAACACTATAAATACATTCTCAGCATGTTGCCATAACAATTGTTTTGTTTTTATGCATGCAATAGAAATATGAGGGGATTATAAAACTACCACATAAGCACTGTTTGAAAGGCAAGTGTCTGAGATGTATGAATAGAAATACTGATCTGTGCTTCCTCCAGTTTCCATGCTGTTTTATTAAACTATTGATCCTCTTGTCCCTAATTTTAACCACATTTAAGCTTACTAATATATTAATTAAAACACTGTACAATGGAAGAAACAGAAAGCAGGCTGAATTTCATAGTGGGCCCTAACAATACATCAAATGGTTTAGTTTCATTCCCTACCTCTCTTCAAACCTCTGGCAGAGAGCATGGGATTTGTGGGTTCAACAGTGCCATATGTAAATGACTGAATTCTTCTGCAGGAGTAGCAAGACCAGATAGTTGCTGTTTAAAGGTCTGACTGACATCGTGATGACTTATGTTTGTGACAGCTTGAAGTCACAAGGCCACTTGAAGTCAATGGGGATAGTCACATTGTGTAAAGACAAAATACAAGGTCTTGCTCCATTACAATGTGATTTAATATAAATAAAAAACCATACCATCAAATGGAAAACAAAACCACTAAAATATTAGTGTTCTGGAGAGACAATATTTGAAAACAGAAACTGTTCACTCCGTGCAGCTGATGGTTGTTTTAATATCTTTTTTCCAAGAGAAAAGAATTTCAATCAATTGCCAGCATGGAATTCCTATAAAAGGGAATGCAAAACTGTGTGTAAGTTTAGCATGTGAAGCATGAATTAATTCAGTTTTTCACTTCTGGGTATTTTCAGCTGCATCCTTATAGGAAGATGATTATATTGATATACCTAGATTTCAGCAAGACTTTTGACACTGTTTCCCACAGCATTCTACTGGAGAAACTGGCTGCTCATGGCTTTAATGGGTGTATGCTTCACTGAGTTAAACACTTCAGATACTAAGGTCAATGTCGAATCATAGAATCATTAAGGTTGGAAAAGACCTCCAAGATCATCTGGTCCAAAATCCCCCTACCACCAGCACTACCCACTAAACTATGTCCCTAAGTAGATGTAGTACTTAGTGACATGGTTAATTTTGGATTTGATGTTGCTAAGTTAAAGGCTTGTCAGGTTGGTCTAGATTATTTTAAAGGTCTTTTCTATGATTCTATGATAATATTTTAGGGAAGTGAGGCACTGGGTTCATTGGTGCAATTGATCTAAGAAAGGTCTACACTTACCCAGTGTTGTACCAGTCTCTGCACCTGAACTGAAGGTGGCTTGGGAGTCAGTATAGAAACAGTAGTGCAAACAAAACTGTACCAATGCCATTTGACACCATTGCAAAATATGAATGCAGACACTACACTTGGACAAGGAGGGTTACAGCAGTGATACTTAATCCATAGGCAGGCTACTTCATGAAAGTGTGAACAAGCATGAACTTTTCTCATTATGGTGGTGGTGTGGGATTGGAGAAGAGTTTTGAAGGTTCTGTGGTTTCCACAATGATAATCACTTTCTCAGATTTTAATGTCATAAAAAAAAACATTTCATAATTTAGTCATGCTTCCTATATGAGACCATAGAGTTTCTACTGCATCTGCCTTCAAGAATAGTAGCTATGGATTATCTACAAAATGCCATTTGGATTTGTAGGCAATCTTGATTTTTTAAATTCTAGCAGAGAAAAACACATCTACTGGTAAATTCTTCATATTAGATATTTGTATCTTATTTCTATTGATTGCATCTTACTTGCAATTGTGTTACTTACTTACTTCCCTTCACTGACTCTTGTTCTGTCCTCTGAACAAAGGCCTTCACTGAGACCTGAGGCTTCTGCTGCACCTCTGGGTCAGGCTGTTACTACTTCTTTCTGTGTCTACTCCTTTCTTCCAGTTGGTCTGGAAAATTTTCATTTTTGTGAAACTGACTTTTTTCAAGGGGTAAGTAACTATGGATCAGTATTTTAGCCTGCTCAAGTTGTGATTGGTTTTGCTTATTCAGGCTGTATGCTTCAGTTTTTCAAGCAGCTCCCATTCATCTACCACAATGAGTTTCACATAAAAGTAGCAATATTTCTTGTAGACTTTTCAGGAATAGTCTAGGTAGCAATGTTTCAGGTAGCAAACACAAGGTATATCTCTGACATTTTTTTAATGGTGTATATATATTTATTTTTCCTCTTTACATATGCTGTATATAAGCATATATGGATATAGTTTACCCATGTAAATTGTTGGAGAAAAGGTAGCACTAGCTTTGAGCCCATTTGCCTGTTTGAACACTGGCCTGTAAATTGTCAGTGACAGTTTCTCATTTTCCTTTCTCCTTTTGCTATCTGATGTTTTCTAAATAGTTAAAACAAATGTTTCTACCTTTTTAATCATGCAAAACTTTGCAGCAGTATAAAGTAGTATTGTCTTAAATTAACATCCATGAGTGAGCAATTTTACTTTCTCTCCTGTTTATTACTTGGCTCAGATATTGGTGGATAGGCAGCTAGAATGTTTATCTACTTATCTATCTATCTACCTCTCTCTCTCTCTCTCTTTATTGGAATTCCCCCTATGAATCTAACATTAGGGGAAGATGGTGAGGTTAAGAAGCTGACTGTGTAATGTAGTGGGGATGCAGATGATAGAAAAGAAGGCACAACAGCTGACATATGCTATTTGCTGAAATCATTCACCTTCCAGGGAGGCTGGACACGCTAAAGCAAAATGTTCCCAGAGTTGTTACTGAGACTCAATAATTCAAGATAGCAAACACTCAATAATGGCACCAGTTTCAATAAGTTCTTTGCTTTCCCTTACAAACATATCTAAGGTCAGCCATGAGAGGGACAAGTTAGCTTAATAGACACTGTTTGGGTCAATGCGTTGAAAACTGACAGCAGTGAAACTGAGAAATATGAAAAACAAGAGAAAAAGCATGGCCAGCAGCATATATGCCTGATTATTTGCAAGCATTTTGGTGATCGTGTTCAGGACAGATTTCAGGAATCTTTCCTCAGCAGTAAAAGCAGGAGCCTTGAGGGAATCGTTCTCATAAAATCATATCATTAATGTCAAGTACTGTACAGCTGGAGAACTTTCTGAATATATGAACCTTGCTGAAAAATACCTACTCATGTATAAGAAAAGGATACTTAAGCTTTCTTATTGTCTTCGTCTCACTAATGTGACATATTTCTGTATGACATTTACAGAGAACAAATATATTAAAAGTAAGAAAACAGGAAATTAACCTCATTTTACCATTACTTTGAAATGTTTTAAGCTCAGGAAATAAAACTGGGAAGAAAAATTATATTCTGATTAGAACAGTTAAGGCCTTGTCCTTTTACGTTTTAACTCCCCAACTTCACTTAGAAGTCATCTTTTATAAATTTGTAAGAAGTCAGCTTTTTATGCCCATTTCATGGAAAAATCTAATGAATTTCAAGATCAGGTAATAATACAAACATTTTAAACTGTTACACATCTCAACTGTTTACAAAGTTAAAGAAAGGGTTAAGTAGCATGCTATCAGTCATGCATATGAAATTTGGAGTGAGAGGAAGCAAGTGGATTTGAGGTTTTTCTCCCTCAGTTCATTCAAGGTTCACTGAACAGGAAAGTGAATTTTTATTATCACTTCCTGTGAAAAGAGCAGTTGACAGGACCCATCAGGGAACTGCCAGAAACCTCGAGAGTTTTAAGTATGAAGCTCATAGTCCACTGCAAAGTTTCCATGACAACTCACTCATTAAAATAAAAGGAATTTGTGCCTGATATTTACAGCTTTCAGCATATAGTTGAAAGCCTTGCATCTCAGATTTCCAAAGAATTTACACCTGGGAGCCAAGAATGCAGGCTGTCAAGAAATAAAGGGTAGTTGTAACATTTAGCTGTGAAAATGGAAAGGTTGTTCACAGGTTAGGGTTCAGCATCCTTCCATTTTTAGAATTGTAGTGAACATTTTTTGCTGCTTCTGCCAGTCGTGTGCTAAAGGGTGAAATGGACTTAATATTAAGTTAGAAAGAGTCTTAAGGGAGGCTTTGAGTGTGAGCAGTTTTACTGACGATGAGGATATTCTTCCAAGCAAAAGCACTTAGCTCTGAAAATAGTTAAATGAAATGTATTTAGTTACTACTCTCTAAATTACAAAAGACAAATCATAACTGATACTTCCTCAGGCTCAGTATCAATCACCTGTTCTATGGGAAAGGAATGCAGGACTGAAGAGACACAGTAATAGCAGGGGTTATTCATCTGAGGAACTGAAGTCTCTTTGAGCTGTTTTCTTTAATATCCACTATTCCTTACACTGCCGTTTCCTGGTATCTCCCTTTGCAATCATGTTGGTTCCCTCTGTGTGGCTTTTATGCGGAGTTATGTTGTTTTCACACGAGAGTTGAGAGAGCTGGAAAAGGGAATAAGATAAGTCAATGGAAAATAAGAAGGATGCCAGGGTAAGGTCAGTAACAAAGCTTAAGTATTTTTTCTGACCTGGGCCAAAAACAGCTCTTGTTGGCCCCATTTTTTCCATTTCTGCAATCATATGAGGCTATAAAATTACTGTGGTTTCTTTTGGCCTTAGAATGGATGAATCTCATACTCTTTGATTAACAAAGCTTTTTAAACAGGTCACTGTACTGCATGTCAAGGTAATTGAGTATGTTGCTCTTCATAGATATCACAAAGTTAAAGAATAAGCAAAACACTTTACAAGAATACACAAGCACATTTAAATATGCTTTAAATTACACCATTGCTCAGCATATCCATTAATTCTAATTAATACGGAGACTTCACCTTCCTTGACGGTACAAGTATCTTTACACTAATGTGCAGGCAGGCTGCTCGCCCAACTGCGTATCAAGTTACATTGTGTGAACAATGTCTGAGGTGAAAAAAAGCATCAGTGAGATGCGCGTCAGCTGCTTGGGAGGATATGTTTATAGATGTGATTATGTCAAAATTACCCTGTTTATAGGTTTTGATCTGGTAAATTGCCTGCGAGGTCAGACAGTTAGACTCCTCTTCTTCGCCTGCTCTCAGTGCTTGGGCTCCGACTTCCTTCAGCTCTGATCCACCACAGCAGCTTTTGTTTCCTTTTTGCATCTGGTCAGATGTGTTAAGACAGAGCTCAGCAGGCACTCTCTGTTCCTGTCTCTGAGGTATCATCAGTTCTGTAACCTCAGGGACAGGGACATGTTTTGCTGTCTCCCTAATTTATCAAATTTAGCAGTTCCCACATGTAATTCTTGAAGGACACCTACGGTTTCTCATTTTCATGCTAGTAGCTCATTGCAATGTGAAACTGGTTTCATTCATGTTCTAAGTTCTGTTTCTGTGGCTTTTGTATTCAGTCTTTTTTCCCTTGCACACTACCACAACTCCCTCTCCCTCCCTGCTTCCCAGAAGTTCTAGATTTAGTGCTCTGGTTATCCTGCTGATGAAATTGTAAAATAAGCACAAGTTGTGGTAGTTCAGTCTGAAAACTGTGTTATTTACTGGAGGACAGCAGAAGTCTTTCTAGTCTCAGAATGCTCCTTTTCTTACCTGTACACTGGCTCTGAATTAAATTACTCTGGCAGGACCCCAGCTCAGGCAGAATCCCCAGTGATAAGCTCATGAACTCTTCAGCTGCCTTTTTCAAAGTGAGCTCCAGAATTGTCTCTCTGATAAACTCCATAGTTTTAGCTTGTTACCTTTCTGTGGGAGGAGATGCAACAGGATTAGTGTTCTCCTGTTTTCAGTGGGCACATCCTCAGACTAAACATAACTGGAAGTCCCTGGAGTACCACCTTCACAGAGCTCCCTGCCTTTTCTCCCATGAAGTGGAACACATTAGAGGTGCCTGCAGGGTTCAGACTAGTGTCCTTTCAATTTCATCTCTTAGAAAAAAAATTATTTGCCCTTGGAAGATGGTAACTCTGCTGTGTATGATCTTATTGGTGTCCTGAAAACTTGGCTGATTTGGGAACAGTAAATAAATGTACAAGTCTTGTTGCCCAAAGCCTTCATTTCCATGTCTTGCATAAAGCTTGCTTTTGTGTTTTAAGCCCTGATTCCACTTTTTTTTTCTTTTTTTTTTTTTTTTTTTTTTTCACCCCTAAGTTGTTGTTTTCATTTACTCTCTATATAATGTTTGTCTATTTGTCTATGAAATAATTTCCTTAGTTTCACCACCTTCTGGCTATTAGACCACAAACCATACACAATATATCATCCAGATATATCTAGCTTATATGTCACTCTCTTTCAGACACACAAGTGTTACCCTATGGTTCCTTAGCACAGGAAATATGAGTCAAAAATACACTAAAAACATTGTGATTGAGAAAAAAGTTAGCCAGCTCATAATATCCATTTGCAATCCCAAAGTGTATATATATCCAACAAATTGGCAAGTAACCTTTTCTCAGAACAGAGATTCTTGGCAATGTTGTTCTATGTGTAGGCACTGTACGCAACAGGTTGTATCTCAGGACTTCCTGTTTCATTTTAAGTCTTGGTTGATCTCTAGAACAGCTTCTGACAGCAATTCTTATAGGAGCTTGTAACTCTTTAATGTTTTTCTTTTTCCTTTACATTAAAAGCAGCATCAACCTCTCCATCTTTCAGTCATAAGAAATATATCCTTGCAATATGCTAGAAAAAGGTAGGGAGTGAGATTGGAAAGACTAAAAAAAAGTGATAAAAAGTAAATCATGGAATAATCTAGTGGCCATCTGGAGAGCAGGGGGATCATAATAATTAGTATGCCATGTACTTTTTACTGGCATTACTCACTCCATTGCACTGCAGGAAAATTCAGGAATGCACACAGTTCAATACATTTCTTATGTATTTGAAAATTTATGGGTTGGTTTATAAAGATCTAGATTAATCTTGTTCCAAGCATTCTCAAGCTGGGGGAGGTCAATAGATATTGCAAATTTTAGCTATTCCGTGGCAATGCACCTGCCACACTGACTGCCAGCAGACTTAAAAGATGAATGTAGTAGGTGCCTGCAAGATCAGGTGCCCATCTGTCATCACATGTGAAAGATTCCTTATTTTGTCAAACAATACAACCATCTGATTCCTCTGGGGCTTAAGCTTTCTTTTCATCACAGGCATCAAGTGCTAGTCAGCAGCTTCTGATTAGTCTCTTCACGTACTAAAGACACACAAATCTCAAAGGGCAACCACAGGCCCCACAAGTTCTTCTCTCGTTCTATGTATAAGTTTATAATAAAAAAACTCAATGAACAAACAAACAAAAACACCAAAATCTTCCCTGCTTACTCTTCTTTCCCTCCTGTAGCAGAAAGCTGTCCACAGAAGTATGTAAAGTGTCTTGGGTTTGGAATCTGGCATTTTCTGACCACAGAGTGAATAAAAACATATGGGTGGTGAGGATCAAAGGGGTCTCACCACAATTTAAGTGAGGTGACACTTCATGTGCAGAAATACACCCATACTGGCCTCAGTTCCCTTCCAGGGTGTGGTGACTGGGTATCACAGTATTTTCCTAGGTTTTATTTTATAGAGTGGTGGTTAGGCAGATGAACAAATTTCCATCTTCCTTTGCAAGATCTGACCCTGGCTTACACTGTAAATGGGCTGGGGGTGACATTTGGATATGCCAGTGGATACTGCATGATTATGAGATGTAAGAAAATCCTGATGTTACAAGAATATTTGTAAGGGAGACTTCTGCTGGGATTCCTTGAGCCTCAGATCCTTTCCTGGGGTATAAGTATAAAGAATAGGGGGCTGTGAATGTAGGAAGCTGTGTAAGTCCTAGGAACATCAGGACAACTTCTCATTGATTACCTCTACCATAACTATGATATGCTGTAGAAATCTTCCCACTGCCCTCACAGCTGCATTGCAGTAATTGTCATTTTGTCCAGTTTGCTGGACCAGGAGTAGATGATCTATATCCTACATGGCTGTGTCCAGAATTGAGATAGTGTTTATAATGGTTCTAGGCAGGAGTATGCTTGAAATCATGGCCTTGGAAGGGAAATTGTTGGGGTAATATTTTGTGTTTGAATGTTTAACAATAACTTTAAAAACTGTTTCTGGATAGCCTTATTTTTCAGTACATAATTTTCTAGGTTTGTTTGCAAACACTGTTTTTGTTTGTTTGTTTTAAACTTTGTTGAAGGTCTTTGTTGAAGATCTTTGCAGCACCAGCCATCCAGTTCTGGCTCACATAGAACATCTGGATCATCTGTCAGTGCAGTTTAGAAAGATTGGAGTGTTCAGAGGAATCAAAGGGATTGGGATTAGATTTGGGAGCGGGATATTAAATTCCAATATATTATTCCAGCAATTCCATCTAAAAATACTAAAGATACCAGTATTGCCTCCTGTTTCTCTTTAGTTTTATATAAACCCACAGAGATATGAGCTTTGTCTAATATTCTTTTCCTCTTTCTCTCTCTACTTACTTTTTTATTGCTCTTTGTGCATTAACTCAAGGTCTAACTAAACGTTTGTTCATAGATGGGGTCTTGGGCATGTCATTTTCAACACACAACATTGTGCAGCACTGTGAAGAAAAGTAGTCCTGCTCCTTACAATATTTATGGCTTTCTCATGCAGAGAGGTGAGACACATTAAATGGCTCAACAACCGTCTTCTATTTAATTGTATCAGCAAGAAGAGTCTATTCTTTCCTGTATTTTCCATTCCCTGGTTCTCTGGTTTCCTTCTGTCTGTCTTTGGTCTGTAAAGACACAGTGCTGTCTTACTTTAATTGTATCTTAAGCAAGGATAGTATGTGAGCTGGATCAGATAAAACAAAACCTGATCTGTACACTACTTTAAAACTCAAATTGAATTTGAATGCAATAGCTCCAACTACCATCAGTGGCTTTTTGACCTTCAGGGTCAATGCAGTGAAGAAGTTATTACATGCCTAAATTACATGGATGTCATTTTTACTTAAGCACATTTTAAAGTATAAACACACACAAGCTAGTTTATTAGATTTCTTGCAGACGTGAAAGCTTGGAGTAAAACGATGAAAATATATTGCAGATGAATCAGAATTCTCATGGCTAGGGGAAAGGTCAACAGACACAGTGAAAACATTAAAAAACTCCAGTGATATTTTTGCTAAAAGAGTAACAACCTTAAAAAAACAACAAACGAACAAACATTTTTAGGAACAAAAATATTTATTTGGTTTCTTTGGATTGAAAGATCTTGTTTCCTGGCCAGCACCAGACTACAGCAAAATATTACCTTAAGTAGCCTACTCTGTATCCCCATCCTCACCATTCAGTATGGTACTGTAGTCATCAATGATTATTTTTTATTTGAGGTAAAATAATGTTTTATCGTTATATGAATAATTTCAATGCTGCATCAGCAGGGGAAAACAATCTGTAAGCAGTGTGTAACTGTACACATTCTACTTTTTGCATCATGATGAGGTCCATGGAAGTGTGTCTGACAGGTGATGTGGCCTTCTGCGCTCCCCCACTGATGGGATACCTCCAGCCTCACCCATCATAGATGTCCTCACAGAGGGACAGAAGGCATAAATTGACAGTGACTCTGTGGCTCTGGTTCTGCAGCTGCTGATGGGAGACCACCAAAAGCTGCTCTGAGTGCAGAGTGGAGGTGTTTAAAGAAAGGGTAGATGGGGTATTTAGGGATGTGGCTTAGTGGGCAATACTGGTGGTAGGTGGACTAGATGATCTTAGAGGTCTTTTCCAACCTTAATGATTCTATGATGTTATGATTTTATGATGTGATGGCAGCCCCCTGCCTGCTGACCCACAGGATGGATAACTGACAAGGGACATGTCCAAGGACCGAATCCATGGATGCATTCAGGCATGCAGTCCTTCATGTTCCTAGGGTTTGCCCTGCCAGACTACAACCACCCATGTAGACACACCAGTTGAACATGAGGACTGTATCTGCAGGCAGCCTGAGAGTTGCTTTTGGCCAGAAAAGAAGATGGGATATATATACCTAACATTAAACCTAGAGTTTTATGATAGGCTTCCTGTTTACTTTTCTTAGGCTGGAGCTTACCAGCTGGTGGTAGTCATTGTAGCACCCTGCCATTCAGCAATCTCCATTCTGCATATCCTACTCTATCCAAGTGTACTTACTTTATTCAAAACAAACATATTTGCTGCTAAATGTTTCTCTTTCCAGCAGCCAAAAGCCAAGGCTAAATAGGCTCATCAGTGTGTAGGAAGGTTTTTTTTTTTTTTTTTTTTTTTTTTTTTTCCTTAAAGAGAATGAATAAGAGTACAACTAATAAAATGTAAGAATAGTTTGAATAGAAAACAAGTGTGATTTTATATTGCTTCATTTGACAAATATTAAAAAATAAAAACACGTTTGTGTGTATAGAACCTGTTAACCAATCTGATACTCATAACAATAATTATAGTAATGATAATAACTATAATCATTGTACTGTGAAATGAACAGAAGGGAAAAAGGCTGTGTTAACAATAATCACTGGTATAGACAACCACCAGAACATGTAATCTAACAAATCACTGAAGAAATTACTGTAACACTAAGCCTGGATCAATAACACAAATTGTTTGGTACTCACATAAATGAAAAGAATGAAAACAATTAATGCTATTGTTTCAAAACAGTGATCTTAAAAAAACAAAACATGATAAATAATTTTAAAACCTAAAATGTTGTGTCATGGGTACTCTGAACATGCAATGAGTCATTAAACTTTGAGGTACGTCCTCAGCGGGTGTAAACTAATGTAACTCTGCTGAAGTCAAAGGCATCGTGTCATTTTAGCTCTGGGTCTAAACTTAAACAGCTGCAAAATTTAAACTCCTTCCAAGGTTAAGTAATATCTGAACAGTGGCCTTTAGACTTGAAATCTGGGGTTATGTTCTAAAGTGGTAGTAAGGTGCATAAGTCCTTCTGCAGATCATGTCCCAAAAGCCTTTGAATGTGCTCAACAGTCACTGCAGTAACGTTGCACTTAGGTTCAGTTTGGAGCTGGGAGACTCATGTAGTAAAAAATAAATACCTCAGGGGAAAATCATTCACTAACTAGTCCAATAAGATTATGCACAGTTTTTGTACAAAAGTAATATCCATCCAAAAATATGAAGTGTTTTCTATTAAAGGAACATTAAGTCTCTTACAGAACTTCAACATTTTCAGCTACTGTTTTTTATATCTTTAATATAATTATTGGTCAGGCCAGATCAGTAAAAAAGCTAAATGCAAACTGTGATTCAAGACTACTAATAGAATGAACATCAAGTTAGTATTTGTAGGATCACTATAAGCAAAGTTTTGATTAGGCATACATTTTTGTCTAATACCAGCTATACATTCTAAAAGTAAAACAAAACAAAACAAAACAAAACAAAACAAAACAACCTTTCCCACATTCTTAGCATTAGAATCTTGATTCTGTGTTATTGGAAGCACTGAAAATAAGAACACTAATATTATAGAATTACAGACCCACAAGATATTATGCTAAAGGCAGTTCTCGGTTGATTAGATCAAAGATCACAGATTCACAAAGATTTGTGGAAATTTCAGGTACTTATTAAGTAGGATCCTGAACTCTGATGTCCACTTCTGACCACCTGGGTAAATGAAGAAGAAAAATAACAGCAACAACAGATTAAGTGAGTTGCTAGTTTAGGGGAAAATATTTTTTTCTGTAATCAGTTGACCTAAAGAAATGTGTTTTCCTATTTAATTGTATATGAGAAAGTTTCTGTACTAGTACTGAACTACCCCAGATCATTTCACATTCCTATATTATCCTCTCTTCCTCTTTAGGCTCACCTAAAACTGATTGGGAAGCTGACTGGTATAAACCAAAATGTATGAAGAGCAAGTTTCCTTTACCATCGCCTCACTGGAAGTGTAATTTATGTTTCTTTCCCATACCTGGTTAATAGTTCTTGCAAAATTTGTAGAAATGTGACTTTGTGACTTTGTGACCTTTATCCCTCACTCAAACTTGACTAAAATTGCCCAGTAGCTTTAAATATCATTATAGACAGTGGGATAGATGTTTGCCCAGACAACACAATCACATTAAAATTATTTCTTTAGGAAAACATGGCAGAAAATAGATTGAGCGGAGCTTGGTTTATTTTGACATTTTCACAGTTTACTTCCTGGTTTGATTTTGCAAATGTGAATCACAAATGTGTGGTGCTTATTATTCTCATGTAAGAGTCTGGCTTCATCTTATTCACACACTGGGAGATCAATGTGGTTTTGGCTTTGCAAACTATAGCTGGGGTGATTCAAATCCAGCCGTTATATTATACAAAACATTGAAGTTTAATTAACTCATGATTACTAAAAAAAATATGAAAGAACTAAATAACTTTATTTTGTAGAGACAATGGCTTTACTGTATCATGAACTGTTAAGTAACCAAGAATAAAAAGAGCATTTTTTCAACTCAGTCTTCTGCTTACTATTTATAAATAAATGTCAACTCTTGCCCAAAATATGGATGAAATATTTTCTTCAGTTCTTTCATTTTCATTCTTTTCTGAATGTCTGGAATTTATTTCAGGACCAAATGTGCTAAAATAATGAGGGGATGATATCTGACTAGTATTCATGTTTGAGTCTTTACAAGAACATAACATGACAATTGCAGCCTGAATTTGCCAAACCAACGCTTACTGGTCTCAAGTTCTGAAAAATACATAAATTGTTGGTGGTTTCCCGAGGTTTTTTTTTTTTTTTTTTTTTTTTTTTTTTTACTTCATTTAGTGGATGTGGCCTTGTGAAAGATAAACGTTTTTGAAAAAAAAGAGATCCCACAAACCACAAGAAAACAGGGACTAAATACAACACTGTATTTATTTACTAGCAATAGACCTATTTGGCGAAGAAATAATCTATCAAGACGAACATCAAAATAAGGCAGAATGATGCACCAAGGAAAGTAACAGAGGAAACAATACTGTATTAGCAGAAAGGATGAGATGATCTACCCAGTGGATATTTCAGATTGTTACAATTCAAATCAAGAGTTTGTTGTTGCTGAGAATGTCTGGAGTCATTGTGTTCCCTTAAACAAGACAGAGATGCTGCCAATAATGCCATGTATCCTCTTAAAATGTTATGTTGTCCGAAAAACTGTTTGAATTTCATTGATATTTTTGAAGAGTCAGAGATGTTTGTCTGTGCAAAACTTTATTTTTCAGGTGGAAGAAAAAAAAGAAGTAACATGGAAGAGAGGCCGTTCTGCTGATGTACACCACTTATTTTCAATAGTGAGGATAAGGCTGGGAGACTCAGGAGAGCATATTCAAAAAGAATCTAACCTAACATGCACAATCAGTAGCTAATCCTGAACCTGTGTAGGGTGGTTTTATTCTTGACAAATCTTTCTTTAACATTTAAATGCATTCATCATTGAAGAACTGAGCTGGCCAGGCTTTGCAATGGGAAGTTTTAAATGGTGATCTAAGAGTTGGATCCCAGCTAGAGCTCACTGTTTTTTGTTTGTTTGTTTATTTGTTTGTTTGTTTGTTTTTTGGCTTTTCTTTAAGCTCATGTTGCCTTGCAGCAAACTTCCTAGCAAGCCCCTGCCCTGTTTCCGTAAGGCTTTGGCCCTTATATACTCCCCAGCAGAGAAGACTCTTTCAGGGGCTACTGTGGTAGTTTTACCTGTCTCTGCAGCTGAACTCCACTACAACTGCTCTCTCGCTCCCCCTACTCAAAGGAAAAAGGGGAGAAAGTATGATGGAAAAGGGCTCAAGGGTTGAGATAAGGACAGGGAGATCATTCATCAGGTATTGTCACGGGCAAAACAGACTCAGCATAGGGAAATTTATGTAATTTATTGCCTATCACTAGCAGACTAGAGCAGTGAGAAAACAAAAGCAAACTAAAAACACCTTTCCCCCCATCCACCCTCTTCTGAACTGGCCTCATGTTGTGAACATCTCTGCTCTACTGACTGTTGAAGAAATATCTATATCTGTCTATCTCTATCTCTCTATCTTTGTCTCTGTCTCTGTGTCTATCTATATGACTAAATTAGCTAATGTGAACACCTTTTGGAAAGTTTAAGCTACCTGAGTGGAAAACTGGCCTCATCCTTACACTCTTCCTCCGATGCAAGGTAATTTGAGATTACTATAACAAGATAAAGGTCAAAATGATAATTTGGAAGTCTTGGTAGCATTTCAGAAGCCTTGGTTTACCTCTTCTCTGTGCCATCTGGGAAAAAGATCATATACTTTCTGGGGCACAGGGAGTGGCTTACTGTAGGAACTGGATCACTTCTACCCCTTCATGCAATACTAATGGAATTGAAAAGCCTTTCTAAAGGGCAAAATGAGTGGTGAAAAGTAGATTTACTTTCCCATAGTATTATATGGCAGAAGAAATAGGCACTAACTCCTCTCCAGGAATGTCTGTGCAGCAGAACATGGAGCAGTCAACTGAGAAATGAAAAATGGGAGCAGAAAAATTAGATTAGCAGGGTAAAGATATTCTGATCACAAAGGGAGCTTTTACTTGTAAAGTGAGGGCACTGCTGAAGCTTGAATTAAGGCTAAAGTAAATTTGACCAGTCTCTTGGCCACAGACATGCTAATAAAAACCTAAAAGTCTCATGTTAGCAATCAAGAGACTGTAATTTGCAGTACAAAATAAATTCATGAAATCATTATGAAACTTCAAAACAAGATCTCATTCAGAGCCTCCAAATTGCCTTCAGTAACTTTATTTCCTTTACAAGGGAGAGAAAACTGTAAGGCATTGAAGCAGAATAAAAATGATGAAGGTTTTTCAATGGACTCATTGTAGGAATAAAGAAAATAAACTATCAAACTGGCCTTTATTGTCAAGGTAAAGAGCCATTTCTGTGCTGAACATTTCTGCACTGATTTGTGAGACACACTGTCTCCATGTAAAGTTTACATCTATATCCTATTCACATTTTGGTCCTGAATGCAGCAAGAAAAAATAGGTTAAAATAACTGGGAATTATTCTCCAAAAAATTATGTCACCATTACCTCAGAGTAAATGTGTCTTTAGGTTTTTGTTGGTCCTTAAATAGCTTTTTTGTGCTGTTAGAGTTTAAGCACTGCTGGAACTCTGTCAATTCTTGACCTTATTTTTTTTTCTTGCCTAAGTAAGGAAAACTCCCAGCTGATTGTAAGAGTGCTCTGTTGCCATCACAAAAGGCCCTCTTCTTTGGGAGAAAAGCTGAGTTTCCGGTGTGAGATCATCAGGTTCAAGAAAAGGAGAAGAAAATGCTTTTAAAAAATAACTGAAATGGACAGCAAAGCGGGAACTGGTGATTGTCTGGCACACAGTCAGATCGTCAGTCATGGCAAGGCACGAGCAACACGGGCTTTGCAGCTGCAGGCTGAAAAAAAACGGTGAGACTAAACAGTGAGCATTTATCAACAACTGGAAGCATTTAGACAAAGCCTCTAATTTTTCATTGTCCTCTTTTATAATCAGCTTTTTTTTTTTTTTTTTTTTTTTTTCTCTCTGCATTTTTCTTCAGTCTGAAAGGCTGAAGGCATGTAAAGGCATACAGAGTTCTCACTAGGCCTTCTGATGGCTTTTTCTTCTCTCCTGGATTGACAAGGTAGAACTGATTGTACACAAGAAAGTTTTGGCCTGATTAAAAAGATTTGGGGGCCAGGAAGATTGTCTGCAGAATTAATTTAATTTTAATGGGATGAAGCTGGCACTGTTCCAAGCTGGATCCTGGGCAGAAAGAGGATGCTTCTCCCCAGTTAGGCTCTGGAGTCAGATTGACTCTGGACTCTGTAAAATGCTTGAGTCTTCAGAAGTTTAGATGTTTGGCCAAATAATACCTGGTTCCTGTCAGCTGTTGTGGGCTATATAATTCCTGTGACAGAGGGAAGCTGAGTGTACAGACCAGTCTCTTTTTCATAGAAATACAGTTTACTGCCACAAGACACACCACGAAGGCCAACAGTGGGAACAGATGAGTCCCAGGATTGTGCTCTCCACTTCATACTGAGGGTTCTGAGAAGGAGGTGTGCAGTGGAGTTGGTAAAAAAAAATATGCATTAGAATGTGAGTATTGGAAAGAACAATATTAGTGGTGGGATATTGATACTAATAATAAAATGTCTGACTTTTGCTCTAATCAAGCATGTAGGGTCACAGGGAGGCTTGTACTCTTATCATGGGATATCCTTGTCTCAAATCTTTAGGAATGGTGAATGATTTCCTTTAGCAAGTAGGTAGTGTAGGCACAATCTCACCATGTAATGGATGGCTGTTTTCTTTCTGTTTGTGAATTCAGTGACTGTGATTATAGTACGGAGGCAAAATACTTTGAAAAGTGGTATAGCGCTTGCAATAGAGAGGGGAAACAGCACACATATGAGGATATCTGAGGCAAGAAGAACTGTTAACTGGAGAGATAAACATCTAACCAAATGATTATCAATATGCCAACAAATAAATGTATGGCAGAAAGCAAGTTTTCCTTAATGGAGACAGGACTCAATGTCCTGACTTCTTCATTATTTCCAGACAGATACATCAACTGAGGACTTGGCCCTTCATTTCTACTACTTGCATATAACTAATTGCATGGAGAATTACCTAGGTGGCAGTAATCACTCAGTGATCTGAGATGTGCATCGTAATCCTTACAAGATTTCTGTGGTACTAAAATTGGGGAATGGGAGGGCAAACAAGTTTCAACTCTAAAAAGAATATTTTGTCTTAACTATTTTTCGCAGCAGCTTATATAGCAGATTTATGACCAGCACAAAGAAAGCATTCATGGATTCTGGTTCATCACTGAAGTTGCGTATGCACAGAGCATTTAACTCTGCATGTCATGAAGAGCTGCTGAACCTACAGAACAGTACATTTAGTTTCTGAACTGTTAGCAGAAAATTCATACTGCAAACAATATTATCCACAGTTGCTTTATCCTCACTGGTACATCAGCATTTAGCTATTCTGCACATTAAGCAGTGGTCACATAGGATGAGAGGAGAGAAAAAAGAAATGGGAAGTAAGAGGGTGAGCTCTGATGTAATTGAGATAGGATAATTCTGAAAATAATACAAACATATGGTACTAAACTTCTGTATGTTGAGATAAGTCTGTGTTTCCTAGGAAACTATTATGATATAACTACAAACATGAAAACTTTGCCCCAATCCATGCCAGTAGAAGCAACTGGGAGGACACAAATAAAAGTTATATGTGAACTACAAGATCTCATTCAGCGTGCACCTCCCAGGAAAGAGGTCCAAGTGGAAATATAACTGTGTAAGGATCTCACTTCAAATCTTTTGGTGGGAAGGTAGTAGGTAGCTGATGGTAAAAGCTTCAGGGCTGGTTTCCACTTCAGTCCTGGGGTTTCCCCTGAGTCTTAGATGATGATGGTGATTCTGTGGTGATGCTTAAGAATGTATAACTTGGCAGGTATGAGAAAAGAAAATATAAATACAGTTCACCAAACAGCAAGATGGGCAAACATTCACATTCTTCTGAAGGCATGTGAAAAAAGCTATACTGATATAAGGTCAATGCCTTGTATTCATGACCACACATGATATTAATAGAAGAAAGCACAGCATGCAAATCTCAGTTGGTCATTAATAATGAAATTAATAATGAAAGCTCACTCTTAAGTAAATTATGATCTTATTTTAGAACTGACTATACTTCTGCTGTAATATGAAACCATGAAATTCATTATTGTTTTTGGATATAAGTGTACTTTTGGTCCAAGTTCAATGGTACAATTCACAATTAGTCATATCTCCACTAAAGAGTATGAAGTTGGGTCCTGTTCTGCTGGTAGTGGATTTGACCAAGTTATCTGTGGAATGAATCTCTTCAGAGTTTTGGTTCAGAGACAGAGAAAGATGAGAAAAAATATCTTGACTCCGTTGGGAAAATAAGTAAAGAAATAAAGAAATAAAGAAATAAAGACATCACAGGCATGCATTTATGTGGAAGAGATAGTATAACAGCCAATATTAGAAATAGAATATTCAGACAATTTGCAGCATGTATTTTTGAATGATGCTATTGAAGATTCAACTTTGCTAAGTAAATATATATGAAAATGATTATACTTTCTGACTAAGGATCCTCTGTGCAATTCACAATAACTGTAGAGTCAAAAGGAAAAGAATCAGAAATAAAGACATTTATGGAAGTTCTAAAAGGTGAAGGGAAAGGAAATGGTATTGTTAATGTAGCAGATACTTAAAATAGTGAGTGAATAGAAATACTTCTATGCAGAGACTGAAATGTAACAGACACCCACATCACTGCAATGCAGCCTCCCCCCTCTCCTTTATTTCCTGTCAGTTTTCTTTAATCAACCTATCTAATCTTTTTCATTTCTAAAATAGAAAGAATAATGTTCCTTTACTCACAGGATGCTATATTGAAGTATATTTGAGGTATATTGAAATACATGGATTGTCCATTCTGAAAAAGTTCTGAGAGTTTTAATTTTGATAAAAGGGTAGAGGTAGATTTTATCTAGATCTAGATTTTATCTATCTTTTTAAAAGGGTAGATGGATTTAATCAATCATTATCTAGTAAATACTGAGAATCTCTGTTACATTTATTGCTAAAAACTTGAAAACGTTTTAAGTTCTCCTAAACTAATCAATTTCTGCTTATATGGGTGCAGGTATATAATATATTATCTATAAATATAAATATCTATAAGTTTATGTTAAGACTCTTTTTGAGAAATCCAATAATGAGGATTGTTAAAATCATATTGGAATTGTTAACCAGACATTTACCAGAGATCCTAGATGATCGGCATGATAGCTGAAAGAACAGGAAGTCACAAATTAGGAAGGAACATTGTGATTTCCTTACTCCTCGTTGAGTTTATGCTAAATAACTCTTGTTCATTCAATCTGTTATTGTGGATCATGGATTCATCAACCTCTGGTCATTTCTGGTTTCCTCATTTAGGTTCTCTCCAACTAGTTCTCGTCTTTCAAAGAGTAACCAATTAAATGCTGATATGGACAAAATATATCCTCTAGGTAATATTATGAATTCTATTTCTATCAGCTAATCATTTCAGTCTCCATCGGACAATGAATCAATGAGGTTGCTTCTTAACATGTCTTTCTTTTTCAGTGTGCATGCTGAGGATTCTTCAGATTGTATGGTACCTCTTACTATGAATAAAAGTGGTGTTATAACACAGTTTGAAGACCCTAATAAAAGAAAGTAGTCAGATGAAAGTGCTTTTGCAAGATATATTATTGCAAACAAAAACTTTAATAAAAAGTTAGGATTAACATTTAATTTGATATGACTTAAATATTCCAAAATGTATCTCCTATTACTCTATTATAGCAATGACTCAAAGATATTGCAATAAAAAACTCAATTAATTTGTATTACATATTTTAAGAGCATTAGTCAGTTTTATTGAAATATCCAAGACTTTGTGTAAGAGGAGAGAAAACTGGACTAGATTCTTGAGTCACCTGTATTACATTGTGTTCTTTTCTGGATCTAAATTTTATAATTTTGTTGCTATGATTTATGACCTACTTCAAAGACACAATATTATTGGAGAAAGAGTATTTGTTGAATCTCAGAGTTCATTTTACCACTGATTTTATGCCTACTTTTCTCTTTCTAAATGTTATGGCTAATTAGGAGTAACTGATGTTTTGCACTTTTAATGGAAGTTCCCAAGTTGGAACAGGTAAATTAATAAAGGCACATTAAGAAGTCACACAAACCTTCAAACTTTAAAGTCATCCGTTCTGTTCATAAAATGGTTTGACATCTTCAGGCTTGCAGGGAATAAAATGTACCAGGAAGATCCCAGAATATACTGAATTGTTGTCTTGGTAATATTTCCAAATGAATTTTCTAGGCTAATAAGGACTATCTTTAAGAATTCGGTACATATCATAGAATCATGGAACCATAGAATCACAGACTATCCTAAGTTGGAAGTGACCCATAAGGATCATTGAGTCCAACTCCTGGCACCACATGGGTCTACACAAAATTTTATATCATGTGACTTAGTGCACAGTGCAAATGCTTCTTTAACTCTGACAGGCTTGGTGATGTGACTATGTCCCTGGGGAGCCTGTTCCAGTGCTCGACAATCCTCTCAGTGAAGAACCTCTTCCTGATATCCAGCCTGAACCTCCCCTGTCACAGCCAGACACCATTCCCTCGGGCCCTATCACTGGTCACTAAAGAGAATAGATTGGCACCTGCCCCTCTACTTCCCCTCATGAGGAAGCTGTAGACTGCAATGAGGTCTCCCCTCAGCTTCCTCTTTTCCAGGCTGAACAGACCAAGTGACCTCAGCTGCTCCTCATACATCTTCCCCTCTAGGCCAGTCACCATCTCTGTAGTCTTCTGTGGGCACTATCCAATAGTTTAATGTCCTTTTTGTACTGTGGTGCCCAGAACCACACACAGTACTTGAGGTGAGGCCACACCAGCACAGGGTACAGCAGGACAATCACTTCCCTTGAACAACTAGAAATGCCATGCTTGATGCACCCCAGGATATGGTTGGCCCTCCTGGCTGCCAGGGCACACTGTTGGCTCATATTCAACTTACTGTCAACCAAAACACCCAGATCCCTCTCTGCGGGACTGCTGTCCAGCGTCTCGTCACCCAGTCTGTACGTATAGACAGGGTCGCCCTGTTCCAGGTGCAGGACCCGGCACTTGCTCTTGTTAAACTTAATGTGGTTGGTGATTGCCCAGCTCTCCAATCTTCCCAGATCTCTCTGCAAGGCCTTTCCACCCTCATCCGAGTCCACAACTCCTCCAAGATCAGTGTCGTTGGCAAATTTGCTCAAAACACCTTCTAGTCCTACATCCAAATCATTTATAAAAACATTGAACAAAATTGGACTTAAAATGGAGCCTTGGCAGACCCCACTGGTGACCAGCTGTCAGACTGATGCTGACCCATTTACCACTACCCTTTGAGCCCTGCCCATCAGCCAATTATTCATCCATCATAGGATGTTTTTTATCTAGCCGTATGCTGGAATTTTTGTCCAGTAGGATCCTATGGAAACTGTCAAAAGCTTTACTGAAATCCAAAAAGATTGCATCAACTGGTTTCCCTTGATCGACTAGACAGGTGATCCTATCATAAAAGGAAATCAAATTGGTCAAACAGGACCTACCTCTAGTGAACCCATGCTGACTGGGACCAATGACTGCATTGTCCCCCCAGGTGCTCTTCAATAACTTCAAGGATAATTTTCTCCATAATTTTGCCAGGCACTGACGTGAGACTGACAGGCCTGTAGTTGCCAGGGTCCTCTTTCTTGTCCTTCTTGACAATTTGTACAGCATTTGCCAGCTTCCAGTCAACTGGGACCTCTCCAGATTCCCAAGATCATTGAAAAATAATTGAGAGAGGTCCCATGATTACATCAACCAGCTCTCTAAGCACACTGGAATGAATCCCATCCAGACCCATGGACTGGTGTTCATCCAGGTGGAGTGGAAAATCCTTCACATATTTGGGATCAGTTGGTAGTTTATCATTCCCACCACCATGGTCCTCCAGCTCAGGACACCCGGGGTCCCGAAGCTCATCATCAGATTTGAAAGAGAGGCAAAGAGGGCATTAAATGTCTCTGCTTTGCCTGCGTCCTTGTCTGTGAGGAGACCTTTCCTATCAAGTAGCAGACCTGTGTTTTCTCTAGTCCTCCTTTTTCTATTGACATATTTTTTAAAAAGCCTTTTTTATTGTCTCCCACAGACCTGGCCAGCTCCAACTCTAATTGGGCTTTGGCTGCACGAATTTTCTCCCTATAAATGCAAAGAGCATCCTTGTAGTCCTTCCACGTTGCCTGACCCATCTTCCAGAAGCTGTACACTTTCTTTTTATGCCTAAGCTCCAGAAGAAGATCCCTGATCAGCCAAACTGGCCTACTGCCCTGGCTGCTTGACTTCCGATATTTTGGAATTGCCTGATCCTCTGCTTTTAGGAGGCAGTGTTTAAAGATTGACAAACATTGATGGACGCCAATGCCTTCAAAAGCAGTTTTCCAGGGGACCTTGTTGACTAGTTTCCTGAGCAGCCTGAAATCTGCTTTCCCCATATCCAGGGATGAAGTTTTGGTGGCAATTTTCCTTCTGTCACCATAAATTCTAAACTCAACCACTTCGTGGTCACTATGACCGAGACAGCCGCCAATTGCCACATCTCCCACAAGACCCTCTCTGTTCTCTAGCAACAGATATAGGATGTTACCTTTCCTAGTTGGCTCCCTTAGCACCTGCACCAAGAAGTTATCAAGTAGATAACTAATAATACAAAATTTTGTGGCTTAACTTTGCATGGGCAGACCTGAAAACACAAAATTATTAAACATCTCACCTTTCCAAGATCCAGTCAACAGATTCATGCTCTACTAAAATTACACCTGACTAACAATTACAGATATATTTGTATAAAATATATTAACATGTTTCTCAAATGCAGATTAGCATTTTTCAAGACAAATGGTCATAATGCATTCATTCCATTAGAAGTCCAGAAGTTATTCTTTTAAAGAAATAGTTGAATAAATTAGTATTTATGATTTTTGTGGGAGAAGTGATGTCTGAGGAGGGATTTGGAAGAAAAAATGTGTGAATGCCAGTGTCACTAATTTGGAAATGATTTGCAGTTTATTATTCTGATCTCTCTGCACTAAGATTATAAATTGATAAATTACTGGGATTCATATAAATTATATACTAAGTCTCCAAACAAGCCCAGCCACTTTGAAAGAAAAAAAAAATAAAAAATAAAAATGAAAATTTTAAAAATAATTAATTCCTGAGTTAAAATAATGCTCCTGTTTTAATTTTGTCCCTCTGCACATGTGTATTATGAAGCAGCCTTAAAATTATACAACCATTTTCTAGCATTGTCAGAAGACTTTTGAATTATTTAGTCAAGTGGTGAAAGCTTCTATTTTATGTTTATTTTTCTCTCTGTGTTGTCTGATCCAGATTTTGCTCCATCTAATCTACTTATCTGGTTCTATATAATGCTCACCCCTGGATTAACTGACTGCTCTCCTGTCTCAGGTCACTCATCAGTTTGGTTTGACTTTCTTTTGTGTTCACTCTTCCTCTGATTTTAGAAGAAACTGTAGAAATGATAACCATTTATTCTACAATAAATATATATTTATATACCCATGCCAGCTTTATGCTATAGGTGAGAAAGGAAAAAGGCTTATCTTAATGATCAGAATCAAAAAGCTTAATTATGTCCCAACTTCTGAAAAATGCAAAGAGAATAAAATTTATTTTTCTTATAGATGCTGAATCATTGTTAGCACAGCCAGATTGGTGAGCAGAGGAGACTACACAAATGTTGAATTGTTTTTTAATGAGGGAAAGTCAGAAGAAAGAAACTTCTTTCCTTAAGCAGGAGGTCACTGTGCTCAAAAGAGTGGTTGGAAAGATGGTATATTACTGCTGCCATCCGTACACCATGGGTGCAAGGCTCTGTTCTCTGTCCTTGAGGAGAGCGGCTTGCTCTCCATCTGGTTAGCACTTACATAGCAATCAGCAGGAAGAACTAAGTGGAGCTGCAATGTGTTCCTGTGTAGGTCAGCAGAAAAAATGTTCTTTGTTCTGCATTCCTTCAGGCTGCTCAGATAAATCCTAACTGGCAGGCTTCCAGCAGCACTGGGCATTACATGTGCACTCAACATTGCACAAGTAAGAAATAAGACAGTGTTGTATGTAATGTTAACAATTAAAAAGGCCAGAAGTATTTTCTGGAGGTGCAATAGGAAGGTTTCTCTTTGTGGGGAAGGGTTATACCTCTTCACCTTTTTTTCATGAAGCCTTTAAATGCTTTGTGCATCAGAATAATGAGAAATTATCAGAAAGTTTTCTGGAGAAAAAAATATATATATATTAAAGAATGGTAAATGGGATAGGAGAAACCCTACCGTTTTATGAGTGTCATGTTACTGAATTCACAGAGGACAGGACAAGGTAATGTTACTTTGATTTCTTTTCTTTAAATAAAAGAATAGAATCCTAGTATGTGAATCTGTATGAAGCCAGAACTGAAGCAACCAACAAACAAAAGTGCTAAACTGATGCTAGATATTATCACAAACACATAAATGATAACAAAGTACAAGCTTCATTGTCTTCTGATGGGAAGTGCTTCTGGAAGTCACATAAACACTTCTGAAAAACTCTGCTTCTATATCCAAAGTTTATCTAGAAGAAACCTCCCTCTTAACTGATTACAGAATAAGTTTAGTTCAGATGTTTTTAAAGGTCTTCTAAGTGTAGTCATGTGTGTGATAAAAATTAAGTTGAATGAAATGGTGCTTACATCTGCCTGTGGGTTTGTGAGCTGAGAAGTGACTTTGCAGATGAAAAGTAGGGAAACTGCACTCTTTCATAGTCCATGGGATTAAAAGTGGAGTAAATCTAAATTGAATGACAAGATAGAAATAACTACAGTATAAAAGAATTTTTGAGTGGAGAATTGATGCATAAGATGAGGCATTTTCTTTTTAAAAAGAATTCTCCATTTAGGGTATTTCCCCAATGAAAGCTTCTTACTTAAAAAAAAAAAAAAATGACACTGATGGCTTGAAGAGCTTGAACAGAGGTAAAGACTAGGTCACTGGCAGCAGATGGAAGAGAGAGAATGTCTCTTATATACCATTGAATAAATATACCCAAAATGTGGAAAATTATGAAGAATTCTGTGCTGAATACACACTGAAAAAACACATTTTGTACTGGGATCCATCACATTTCTAGTAGTGTTTGTTCTCACTGAACTCGGTTTCTTGTAGAGTAAAAATGATTCTTTTTAGGTCAATGAAAGGAATTTATGTGCAAACATTCTCTAATTCTTAGATTTCACTTCTATATTGTAAACATCTGACACAATTCTTCCCTACATGTGCTTCTCACATTAAATGTTGTATGCAACAATCATTATTGTATCTCCGTATTTATAATCATTAATATCCTACTTTATGGTGAAATCACCTTATTCATTCTATTAGCATGTAGCAACAGTTTTTAAACCTTAACATTACAACATCTCTCAAAATTTAAACAGGACCTGAAAGACATGAAGGACACACCTCTTATAGCACTAACAAAGATTTACTTTTGTCCAATAAAACATGTAAAATCCATGTATGAACTGTTGAGAAGGGCCATGTATGAACTGTTGAGAAGGGTTGATAGTGGAAGGGTGGTGAAACACTTGAAGCACTAACACTTCATCCACAACAGTATACACAACTAGGGTGGAGTTCATGCTCCAGAACCATGCCCAGAGTCATGACACTGTGAACCCAACCACATTTGGCCATCCACAGAAGATAACAAGATTATAACAAGATCAGGGATCTATCCAAGAAGAATCGTTTGAGGGATAAACACTACTGCATTGTTTTGTTACTTCAGTTTACTCCCAGTTCATCATGAGACCTCCGGCTCAGTTTTCCCAGAATGAAAACCATTTCTGTCTAGCTTATTTGCAAATCCTGGCAACATCTAAAATAATTTCATCAAATCAATCCAATCATACATGTCATGCTTCTATCCAAATGCAATGGGTTAACTTAAACCAGCTAATGTTTAGTTTTGTGTAATCCCTGAATGATCTGGACTGAAGTATTCTAGGGAGTGATTACATAAGTGGCTTATCCTGAGTATCTGAGAAGGAAGTAACGGTAATAGAAACCACGTATTTGACAGAATGAAGTGCTTGTAAAATGCAGTGATCATATCTGTTACACTTGTATACAAAACATATTTTATTTATTTCCTCTAAATGAAAAAGGAATCTTAGTATGAAATGTTATCTTGGTGTTAATTAAGCTTAGCTGATAAAATGTTTTTTCCCTACATTCTCCACTTAATATTTTCTACTCTGCCAAAATACAGTACATTCTGTGGAATTACCCTGTAATCTGGCACAATGGCCTATGATTTTTTTGCTTCTCAGTTTCATTTGGCTAATTTAATTTTTGCCTAAGCACCTACACGACACATTTACTCTCAACTTCACCAATATAATACATGCTGACAGTTTTGTTTTTTTTCACTGATGTATTGGTTTATTTTATTCTTGTTGTCAATCTTTATTGATCATTGTAAGAAGCATTTATTGTTATTGGCATTTAAGCCATTACAGTTTGCTGGGCAAAGTTTTATCACTTGCTTTTTAGAAGTTGCAAATATTGGATGCTGTCTTCTCTACATGTATTTCATGTTCCCTGTCTCTCATAACATGTAATTATATATAAAGTTGGTGTTGTTGAGCACAAAGAAGGTTTGTGGATATACTTACCAACACTGTAGGACAGTTTCTTTATACCTTAACAATGGTAAGACTGCAAAGGAGTTCAGGGTTCATAGATCTAATGGCTTTAAGTGGCTTTCAGTTAGAAGTCTAAGTGCCAGCTACTCGCATTTTTATAATGAGTCTGCAGCTTTGAAAAGGAAAGTAACTAATGATTAGCCACATTGTATCAGAGGAGAAAGAGGTTTCCCTTTGTGGGAAAAATATTATAGTAACAGTGAAAATATATATATATTAAAGGTTTAATAATATTCCTTGTTGAAAGACCATTTTGAAAGCCTGCAGCCTTTAATGTGAAAAAAACAAACAAACAAACAAACAAAAAAACCACCAAACACCACCACCAACAAAAACTGCTATAAATATTACAGTATTTAATCTGTAATATACATAGAAGGGAAACACTTTCATCCTGCTGTCTGGGCAGTGAGACACACTTCCTCAATGCACCCAGTAACAGAAATTGTGTTTCTTATTGTCACATTGCTTTGTACTCTGCTAAAGCTCTGGAGTTTTCCCTCTATTCTTTCAAGAATGTATAGAAATTCAGGGTTGTAAACAAAGCAAAACAAATAACTTTCCAATCACTTTCAGAGATACTACACTGTATAGGTATTTTGCTTAATAGCAAAATTTTGTTTTGCCTCCAAAATTCCCTGAAATTTAGGTGAACAAAATAAAAATGGATAAACAGAAATATTTCCCTATCAGTTACCATGATTCGTTTGTCTGCAGATTTAAGAGTACTTAAATAGAGACTGGTTTTCATTTAATTCCTAATACTATTGTTAGCTGTAATTTTTACAGTTGTGACACTAAGCAGAAACACATAACAGATAGATAGTCTCTATAGATCTTTCAGGGCCCATAACTTTACAGCTGACTGCCTAAAAAGAAAGAAAGAAAGAAAGAAAAAAGGCAGGTAGACAAGTACAGGTTAACAGAGGAACAGAGTAACCAGTGATCCATTTCTGGTGCCTTGGTATATTAGGAGCATAGCAAGTACAAGTCTGTATATGTATTACAGTTATAGAGAGTTTTCAAGCAGAAAACAATGAATATTTATGGCTTCTGACAGCAACATGGAAAAAAAATATCTCAAAAGTTTACAAATAAGACTGGAAAAACAAGACAATTGTAGGCAGGAGCTGAACTCTGACATAATGAATGAATGGTGACCAGGGCAGGAGAAATTACAAAGAGCTTTAAGAGTAGAAATAGACAGGCCTTCTTCGATGCAGTGGACAAGAAACAGAGAAAGGATGTGAATAGTCTGAGTGCATTTTTGATAGCTGCTTTATGGATGGCTGTGTGCATGGTAAGATTACACTTATCAGAGACAGAGTAGTCAAGTCAATAAGGAGCAGAGTTTCTGACATGTTTAGTTCCATGACAGGATAGAAAAGAGCTTTCAATGTTTTTGGGGGAAATACAAATGCTGGAGATTTATGTTATTTTATTTTGACCGAATCAGCAAACTAAGGAGCAAGATGTTTCAAGAGTTAGTATCGAAAGTAAAACTTTGAGAGTATAATTTCTTTGGCTTCACAAATTCTGTCATTGAAGTAACTCAGAGAAATGATAACTCATGGCATTACTGTGAGTCGAGATGAAGAACATAAGGCTCCCTCAAGGTTTCATGTGTTAAAATCTGTAATGGTAATAGAACTTCTTTCCCACTGTGTGTTTGGTGTTACAGCTAAGGGGTTTTATGCTCATTGCCAGGGAAGGGTAAATGCCCAGGTGAGGCCATACCAGTTCAGTAATAAGAAAGAACACATAATATACTAAAAATTAGAGTTATGTATTTTTTTCTATTATATATTAAGCTTCACATACAAAGTAAGGAGCCAGAATATGAATATTTCTTCTGTCGTTTCCCCTGGGGCATCAGTGGTAAAGAGGGATTAACATATTTCTCTTTGTAAGACATGCCTCAGATTTGCTCCTGTTGTTACTACCAATGTCTGGGAATTTCTTTGCACTGGCAGGGCTTTCATTCAAAATTTCCACCCTGCTAGACAGTTCTTCAACACACTTCAGCTCAAAGTTCTTATTAAAAAATCTATACAAATCTTACACACAATGGTAGACATATAGACATTATGCCTGGTCTACTAGTATGTTGGCAGTATAACTCCATAGACTGGTCGGATTTATGCATCTTCTCTCTCTGTCTCCCTCCTTTTTTTTTTTTTTTTTTTTTTTTTTTTTTTTTTACCACGGGAAGGTAATGGACTTAATCTCCTAAGGCAACAATAACTGTATTTCCATCTAAAGCTTGTCTACTACCTGGACAAGGAACTTATTCTTGATGTCTTCTGGATTGCTTACAGTCTGCTGTGTAGCTTTCCAGCAGACATCTGGGTGGCTGAAATCCCCCATCAAGATGAGAGTGTGTGAGCATGACACTTAGAGCTGAAGCAGGAAGGCCTTGTCAACAGGGGCTCTCTTTGATCAGTTGGCCTCAGATAGACCCCAACCACAAGGTGCCCTTTTTTTGGTCCTGTCCTTAACTTTTACGCACAAGCTCTCAAACTGTCCGTGGCTCTTTCTGAGGTAGCTCTGTAATTTATATGTTTCTTAACATAGAGAGCAACACCCACACGTCCCCACTCCTCTGCCCCTTCCAGTTGTGTGATTCATCCCACTAGGTTTCTATGATAGTAGTTAGGTCATAGTTTTCTAGTTGCATTGTAGTTTCCAGCTCCTTGTTTGCCATACTGCATGGATAGGTACAGAGGCACTTCAGCTGGGCTATCAGCCACATCATCTTTTTAGAGGAGCTCTCCCTAATTCCTTTGGGACAGTTCCCAGGCATTTCTCTTTTGCTTCCAAAGGTATTGGTGTTCTCCCATTCTTTTCTGTCACTCAGAGGCACATCCCCTTCCCCTGCTGAATCTAGTTTAAAGCTCTGCTAATAAGTCCAGGCAGCTTGCTTTGTCTAAGCCTTTGGGAAAGGCAACCATTAATTTTGATTAAAAAATAGCTAACCATAGTATTTACAAAATTAATCATGAAACAGCATAGGTTATTGAATTACCCTGTAGAAACTACAGATGCATATACATGAACAAGTTATATCATATGGTTTGGAAAAAAAAAAAAAGTGTCATTCTAACATAAAGATTGATTATGACTAAGGGTCACTTTATTTGTATTGCCACTCCTTCAGTCCAGATTATTCTCTTTAAAAGGTGAAAATACATCTTTACTGCTACAATCAGTTTATATAATTTCAAACTTTTTATATCATATTTATCACAATTAAACGACTGGTCTCTACCATGACATGGACCCTTTATATACATTATGTGCAAATACAGATCATAAGTGAGGGACAGAATATTGTAATCATCTGTCAGGATCTCCTGGGTGATATTCATAATGGGGAAGTAGATTAATCTGTCCTAATTCAGATGTTCAAAGACTATGGACCGTGGAGAGAAATAAGGGTACCAGAGAATGATGTATTTCTTCCCAAGTCTAAAACAAATCAAATGTATCACCCTCTAGTGAAACCTATTTCACTCCATTGACCATCATGGGAATCCAGGATGACTGGCTTCTTCTTAAATGTCTAATATGAGGTGAGAAGCTCATACCTTGGGACTGTTCTCTACTCAAACAAATGACCTTATCAGTAAGGCCTTGTTTTCAGTTTTGTCCACTAAAGAAACTGTTTTTCAGCTCTGAAATTGGAACTAGCTCTGGTCCCTGGACTCCCCATTCATTAAAATGTTTCTCTACAAATCCTGGGAAATTACAAGTACTGAACTAACAAGAAAACAAGTTGAACAAGAGAACTAGAATGACTAGGAAGGTTGATTCAAAGGTTAAATCAGGATATTATATCAAGTTAGAATGTTACAATCTGAATGAGTAGACAACCATACGGGTAGAAACTGATTCAATGATTGGGCTCAGACAGCAGTAGTAAGTGGGTCATTGTGTACCTGAAGCTCAGTAACAAGCTGAGTATCACAAGGGTCTATACTTGGATCTGTCTTGTTGCTATCTTTATCAGGGACCTGGAAACACATCAGAGTGAACTCTCATCAACTCTGTGAATGACGACAAATTGTTGATGATCGGTGGAGATACTCAAGGGCAGAGTTGTCATCCTAAAGGCTGGATAAATGAACTAACATCTTATGAAATTCAGAGACAAATGCAAATCCCTGCACCTGGGGAGACCCTCCTTTGCAATGATACCAGCTGGGGACTTAGATCGGAGGAACAGCTCTGGGGAGAGGGACCTGGTGGTCTGGTGGACAGCAAGTTGAGCAAGAGCCAGCAGTGCTATGGCAGCAAAGAGGACTAACAGCTTTCTGGGTTGCATTAACAGGATCAAAAGCAGCACACAGAAGGAAGGGATTATCATCTTGTCTTTCATCAGACCCCATCTAGAGTACTGCACCCTGTTTTAGTGTCCCCTGTACAAGAAGATAGTCATCAATAATCTGGAGTGAATTCAGCAGATGTCCACTATGATGACTGGGAGTTACAGTGCTTGCTCTGTGAGAAGAGACCATGGGAAGTGTGTAGTGGGTTGTCCAGCCTGGAGAAAAGATGACTTTTTGAGAACTGTACCGCAGCACCCAACACCTGAAGAGAATCCTTTTAGAAGGTGATGCCAGAATTTTCAGCATGAAAGGTGAGAAAATGGCAGAAAAGGGCTTAAATCAAAACAAAGCAGCTCCAGCTACATGTAAGAAAAAAAAATAATTTCCCCAGGAGGACAGACAAACATTGGAAGAAGTTACTCAGAGAAGTGATATGGTCTCTCTCCATTCTTTGAGATTTTGAAGACCCAGTCGGAAGTTAGACTAGAGACTTAAAGAGGTTCTTTTAAAAGGGGAAGAAATCCATGAGCAGTATTTATGAATATGTATGGCTTAGAAAACCAGCTACAGCTGGTGGTCAAATTCTTGGTTAGGTAATCTCTACGCACATACATCATGAATTTATCAAGCTCTATAAGCTTATCAACCTCCAGCTGAAAAGGTACAAATGCTCCTATTAAAAGGCTGTTCCAGAACATCCCCGCTTTAACAGTTTAATCTCTTTCTGATTCATAGCCTAAATTTATTCTTGTTTTCTGTGTTCTGTTTTTGTGCTAACATAGGGTTTATTAAAGTTAAGTGACTCTTGTCCCTCCCTAGTATTTTCCTTCTTAGTGTATTTAAAGGCAGAAGTCATATAATTTTCAACTTTTGTTTTGCTAGGCTAGAGAAACCAGATCCTTGCATATTCCTCTTAGAATAAATGTTCTTCATTCACTTTTTCATGCTAGAAGTTCATTTCAGTCCCTTGTCTAGTCATTTTTTCCTGAACAAGTGGCTGGGACGTAGTATTGCCCTGCATGTTCAAGGGAACCTTTCAGCAGTGTTCGATGAGACATGCTACCATCACAAGCAGCCAATCACTTCCTGCTTGAACAAAGGTTGACAGTTTCATGCAGACATTTCATAATACTAGGTGAACCTAATCAGACTTTGGCTCCCCAGCCTTGCCTCATTGCTTAGCCTTGTGTACTGCATTAACAAGGGAGTTTTTGAAAATATACAGAGCCATAAGGACTGCCTCACATCATGAGTTTGGATATGTCAATATTTACATGTCCAGCATATGAGCTCACAAATGAAATAAAAGACTTTCTAAATGTGCCATCTCACAATAGAGGAGCAGTCAATATTTGGAACATTTTCATTTGTACTGAAAATGTCAGACTGGCTCCAAAGCCAGCAGTAGCTGAGGAAGAAAATTACTGATGGCACTCACAAATCAGTGGGCATCCAGATTTTCTGTCCTCAGTAAGTTTGACAATCTAGCATACCTTTGATTAATTAAAAACCTTTTCTGCAAGCATGGCAAGCTCTGTGACCAAAACACTTATGACACAAATCCCAGTTAGCAACATTTTTTATTGCATTGGCAAAATGCTAACATATAAAGTCACTTCTCTTAAAAATGTGCAAGAACAAGATAAATTATTCATGTAGGACTTAGCTGAATTGCTTCTGATTTGGTTCTTTAAAGTCTGAAAAACACATCTGGACATGCATCAGTAAATAAACAGACTATACTTCCCTTGAAACAACTTGTACTTTGGAAATAACCACATAATTTGAGATCAGAATGACCCTGGGATTCAGTTGAATAATGCTAAAGCATCTTATCAACAAAAATGAAATGATCCAAGCTGAGATCTCTTTGCTGGCCTCCTGAGAACTGAGATTTACAAAGTTGATTTTGTATAATGGCAGTATCCTTATACAGTTAATTGCATAAAATAAATGCATTGATTATCAACATTAGCATTTCTGTTGTCCTTAAAAATTCTCAAAATTGTGGCGTGTGAAAACAAACCTGGAAAAAATTGATAACTTACAGTATTCAAGTATGTCAGCATTACTGTATTCATATCAATATGTCTAACAACCTAGGATACAAATAGAAACTTCAATCATTATAATTCCTCAACAGCCATATTAGATATATTTTGTATGTGTCAATTTTTTATTGTTTGCACAATTTTATATTATATTGAGATACAATAAAATGAGTGTTTGAAGAAAGCAAAGGAAGAAACTGAGGTGACAGTAAAAGTAACAAGAATTCATACCTACTTAGAAAAAGACTTTCAACATTAGTTTACCTATTTTCTTATTTATATGAAGAAGGGGAAAATTAAGAAGTCACATTATTAATTTATTTATTTAATTATATTTCTTAGGAACAATATTGATAAATCTTTAAAGAAATAGAGTGAATTTTCTGTATCCTTTGTATTTTTCCCCCAAATTATGTACTTTAAGAGTATTTTGATTTTTAATAAAAGTAAAAATGAAAGGCTTAAATATAAATCAACTAGTACTGGTGTACTAACTGATTTATATTTAAAGTAGTTAAAGTATGTTAAAGGCCAGTACAGGCCCAAAGTGATGTGTGGACTATAAATTGGTTGCTAAAATAAAACCTATGAATCTGAAAATCCTTACTCAGTTGTTCTTTTGCTGTGAAATATCATTCTTTTTTAGATTTTCCTTGGTGTTTAGTATTGCATTTTCATACGGGCACAGAACAGTCAAAATCTTGAAGTAGTACTTCATGCATGAGCATTCATAAAATGGATTTGACTTGATTCATTCTCACATAACTCTAAAGGCAGTATTTACTTGCTGACTTAGGAGTGTCTGGTGCCATTTGAAATGTCCTGAGGTACCCAAGGCAGTACTGAGAGGACACTCATGTCTTTCAGGAACAGTACAGGGAAGCCAGGAAGTATGTTGTAGGACAAATGAAATAGCACTAGACATTTTTGTGTGGAATAATGTGTAGACACCAGATCTTGTTCAGGTCTCATGGTTGATTTACACTCTCTGAAGCAGAGTATGGAAGCCAGCAAGGAGAACTGATATTATTTATCATGGTCCTAGATGTTTAAACGACTGAGTTCTCCCTTAATTTCCTAAAAATGGGCATCTAGTGCTATTTTATAGTGGGAGACCTACTTGGACTCTACCCATCACTTGAGAAAGACATGTTTTTTCTTAAGTCGTATGTTATAGTGTCAGGGCCATGTAGCTCTCTTGGACATCCTATAAAATCTAAAATAACATTGGTTGCTTATGTTCAGCCGGCTGAGTCAAACATAAAACGTGGATGCTGTACAGTTAGTGTTCAGTCTGAGATCAGTACTGAATTGTATGCATCTATATGTTGGTGTCAGCCTGTGAGTTGAATAGCTGTTATTGGTGTATAGTCAAAGGAAGTCTAATCAATGAGAAAATCTAAAGCATGCAAAGCTCTTTGACTGATCACAGGTAAGGGTTAGTCAGCTTCTCACATAAATGGCTAGGGCCTTTTGTAATATCGTAGGATATAAGAGACCTCTGCATGAGGCTAGGAGATTTGGTACACAGTGTATGAGAGACACATGCCTTTCTAGAGCAAGCTGGATGCCCCAGTGGATAGTGTAATGTATAAGGAATTTTGGTTAAAGCTGATTACCATGCTTGATGATGTCTAAGTAGCTCTCTGGATAGTCAGTGGGACTTGTAGGGCATAACCTGATCGATTTTAAGTGTCTCCTAAGACAAGATAATTTGCATCCCAAAAGTGACTGTTGATATGAAAGGCCTTCAGAAGGCTAGCTTACAGATATCTGTACTATAAACATGTACATTTGACCAGATGAATCCCACAGGTGTTTGAAAACACTACAGGCTTGGGGCAGAGTAGCTGGAAAGCTATGCAGAGGAAAAGGATCTGGGTGTGTTGGTCAATGCTTGCCTGAACATGAGCCAGCAGTGTGCCCAGGTGGCAAAGAAGGTCAATGGCATCCTGGTTTGTATCAGGAATAGTGTAGCCAGCAGGACCAGGGCAGTACTCTGTACTCTTGTACTCTGCTCTGGTGAGGACACACCTTGAATACCGTGTTCAGTTTTGGGCCCCTCACTACAAGAAGGACATTGAAGCTCTGGAGCGTGTCCAGAGAAGGGCTATGAAGCTGATGAAGGGCCTGGAACACAAGTCCTGTGAGGAGTGGCTGAGGGAAATTAGATTGTTTAGTCTGTAATAGAGGAGGCTCAAGGAAGACCTTATTGCTATCTACAACTACCTGAAAGGAAGGTGTGGGGAGCTGGGGGTCGGCCATTTCTCACAGAAAACTAGTGACAGGAGAGAGCGAATGGCCCCAGGTTGCACCAAGGGAGGTTCAGGTTGGAGGTGAGGCCGCACCTTGAGTACTGTGTTCAGTTTTGGGCCCCTCACTGCAAGAAGGACATGGAGGTGCTTGAGTGAGTCCAGAGAAGGGCTATGAAGCTGATGAAGGGTCTGGAGAACAAGTCTTATGAGGAGCAGCTGAGAGAGCTGGGACTATTGAGCCTGGAGAAGAGGAGGCTCAGGGGTGACCTTATCGCACTCTACAGGTACCATAAAGGAGGCTGTAGCGAGGTGGCGGTTGGTCTATTCTCGCACTTGCCTGGTGACAGGACAAGGGGGAATGGGCTAAAATTGCACCAGGGGAGGTTTAGGTTGGATATTAGGAAAAACTTCTTTACTGAAAGGGTTGTTAGTCACTGGAATAGGCTGCCCAGGGAAGTGGTTGAGTCACCATCCCTGGAGGTCTTTAAAAGATGTTTAGATGTAGAGCTTAGTGATATGGTTTAGTGGAGAACTTATTAGTATTAGGTCCGAGGTTGTACTCAGTGATCTTGGAGGTCTCTTCCAACCTAGACTATTCTGTGATTCTGTGATTCTGTGAAATTAGGAGACATTTCTTCTCAGAAAGAGCAGTCAGGCATTGGAACAAGTTGCCCAGGGAGGTGGTAGAGTTACCATCCCTGGAGGTGTTTAAGGAAAGGTTGGATGTAGCACTTAGTTACATGGTTTAGTGGGTGATATTGGTGATAAGGGGATGGTTGGATCATATGATCTTGGAGGTCTTTTTTAACCATAATGATTTTATAATTCTATGATCTGATAAGGACGGTTCTCTAAGGAATCTGTTTTGGCAGGGGGGTTGGATCCAATGATCTTTCGAGGTCCCTTCCAACCTCTAAAATTGAGTGATTCTGTGATAACAGTTATAATTCTGTGAACTTTTAAGATGGTGATGACTGTATCACTCTTGTTGCTTCCTTGCCTTCCTGCAAAACCATTTCAATCTATTGGATATAGCAAAGTTCTTAGCCAAGCTTTGCCTGAGACAGTTTGCTTGCATAGCTCCTACATCTTAAGGAGATGCTGTTGAGACACAGGCAATATAGGGTGGCATGCTAGACTCAGGACCAGCAATAAAACACATCAGCTCCACTAACTGTAATTAGGGTAGTAAACTATAGTCCCAAGCAGGGCAGCCTGGACTGTTCATATATTTTCTGTCTTATGCATATATGCATGTATGTATGTATGTAAGAAGAGATATGGTAGCCCATAAATTGAGGTTATTTCTGTTTGTTAGAATGAACTGATGTGTTCATAACACCATTTTGATGCATTCTCTTTCAAACCAGTAAGACCAAGAGACATTCTCAGAAGACATACATCGTGAGCAAGGAAAATTATTCCAACACTGATTTAGAATCATTGAGCTGTGTTTGTGCAAACTAAAGTGCAATTTGCTTTCTTGTCTGCACCAGTAATTTATGAGGCTGCTTCAAGACACTGATCGATATTAGAAGAGACACTCTTCAGGACCAGCAATTCAGTTTATTCCATTGTGCTATGGTCCAGCACATGCTATACATACATTGAAATAAATATATTTTGCTTAAAAATAAGTATATTTTGCTTAAAAATAAAAGGAGAAATATTAAGTGGGTTGTAAAATATATCATACCAGCTGATAGTCAACTGTTTGATATACAAGTGAATCAGTGTTTGCAGATGCTTTGCATTTATTAAGGGTAATTCTGTCAAATATTTTATTCTCTGAATAATCTCCAAGGTACAGCTAAGGGCGTTGCAAGCTTTCTCCTCTCATAAAAGTATTCTAACACACATTCTTATGTATAGCATTACCATTTTGTGGGTATGCTACTCACACTCTTTAATATTGTAGATATGGGCTTTTACAAGACAGGTAATAAGTTATCATGCTTGTTGCAGGGAAGAGTGGCATTTATTCTTATTTTTATTTTTTTATATCCATTCATGTATTTTTTCTTTTTTTGGTTGCTATGAGACATAAATGTGAAACAGTGTTTAAATCTACATTTTTGAATATGGAAAGCTTGGAAGCATCTACAACCAGATGTAATAAAATTAGCTATATACTGACTAAGAGAGTAACATTAGGACCTTAATACTATGTCTCTATAACTAAACAATGTTTCCCTTTTGTCTCTGAAGCTGAAGTAAATTATAAATGTTAGGGAAATATTTGCAAGATCTATGTCTTAAACTTGAATCCTCATAGCTCAATGTTCACTGTAGTAGGTTGACCTTAGCGACCTGCCAGACCTAGCTGCTGTCTCAAAACTTCCTCAACAGGATTGGAGAAGAAAAAAAGACAATTTATAGAATCATAGAATCATAGAATATCCCGAGTTGGAAGGGACCCATAAGGATCATCAAGTCCAACTCCTGGCACTGCACAGGTCTACCCAAAAGTTTAGACCATGTGACTAAGTGCACAGTCCAATCTCTTCTTAAATTCGTACAGGCTCAGTGCAGTCACTACTTCACTTGGGAGCTTGTTCCAGTGCGCAACCAGCCTCTCGGTGACGAACCTCCTCCTGATGTCCAGCCTAAACTTCCCCTGCCTCAGGTTTGTTTATTATTATTATTATTATTATTAATTTTCCAAATTGAAATAGGTTTGGATAATGAAAAACAAAGGCAACAAATAAAACATCCTTCCTATTCCTCTCTCTACTGCACAACTTCTTCCCAGGCTCAAATTCACTGTTTGATTTCCAGCTCCTCTACCTCTCCAGCTCAAGCAGTGCAGGGGAAATGGATAAAAGGATTTCCTCTCTGCCACTCCTACCTGCTCACATTCTTTCCCTGCTCCAGCCTGAGTCCTCTCCATAAGCTGTGGTCCTTCAAAAATTTCTTCAGTGTGAGTCCTCTGAGGGCATCAGTCCAGATATCTGCTCCAGCTGGGTCCTCCATGGGCTATAGAGGTCAACATGCTCCACTGTTGTTCTCTCGATGGGCTGCAGGTGCTCAATGTCAGGCACCTGAAACACCTTCTATCTCTTCTTGTTGTGGAGATGTGGTGGTCAGGAGCTGTCTTGGGCAGAGTGACCATGAAATGGCACAGTTCTCTATTGGTAAAGTCAGGAGAGGGGGCAGTAAAGTTCTACCTTTCCTCTTCGGGAGGGAAGACTTTGAACTGTTTAGAACACTGGTAGGGAGAATCCCTTGGGAGTAATTCCTGAAGGGGTCCAGGAAGACTGGATACTCCTCAAGAAGGAAGTTTTAAAGTCACAGGAGCAGGCTGTACTTGTGTTCCATAAGATGAGCTAGCGGGGAAGAAGAATGATGTGGCTGAACAGGGAACTTTTGCTGATTGTTTGGGAGAAAAAGAGTTTATGTCTAGTGGAAGAAGGGGCAGGCAACTCGTGGAGACTACAAGGAAGTTGCCAGCATATGCAGTGAAAAAAAAATCAGAAAGGCTAACGTCCAGCATGAGCTCAACCTGGCCACTGTGGCAAAAGACAGCAAAAAAAAAAATGTTTTCACAAATACATTAAAAGTAGGAGGAGGGCCAAGGAGAATCTCCATCCTTTACTGGATGCATGGGGGAACATGACTCCTGAGAAAAGAGTAGTCAGGCATTGCCCTGGTCAGGTTGCCCAGGGAGATGGTGGAGTCTCTGTCCCTGGAGGTGTTTAAGAAAAGGTTAGACATGGTGCTTAGGGGCATGGTTTAGTGGGTAATATTGGTGGTTGGGGGAAGATTGGATCAGATGTTCTTGGAGGTTTTTTCCAACATTAGTAATTTTATGATTCCTCACTGGCCTTAGTATCTGAAGGGTTGTTTTCACACTTTTTTTTTTTTTTTTTTCTCCCTCCTCTTTCTCACAACTGCTCTGCAGCATTTTTCACCCTTTCTTAAGCAAGTTTTCCCAGTGCCACCAATTTGTCTGAGAGGTTAAGCAGTGAGTCTAGTGGAGCCAGCTGGAACCAACTGTGTTCAGCATGGGGCAACCCCAGTCTCTCCTCACAGAACTGGACATGGAGACACAATGCATACACAGATAAACATTAAGGAGAAGTATGAATTTAAAAGGTGCTGAAAAAAATCATCAGATGCAGCAGCAATATATATCTTGCAGCAGCCAAAATTTGATCATATTTACACCAGTTTAAACCATCCTGCAAATATGTCTGAAACCTGTTTTTCTCTAGGAAGTTGTTTTTGATGGCTGTGCAAGGCCTTTGAAGGAAAACATCTCTTGACTCTTAGATTTCAAGGTGGAATGTGTTCCCAGCAAGGTTTTAAAGAATATGTCTCCTCTTTTTGCATGATCTGAGCTGCTTGCATGCTTCCAGATAGTCATATAGAGGTTCTGAAACCTCTTAGGAGAACACAATAAGCAAAAGTAAGTGATAAATATTTGAATGGCTCCTATTTCCTACAGAAACAGAATCAAAGGTGCCATGCTCAACTCATGTCTTTTTTTTTTTTTTTTTTTTAATTAAAAATTCTACATAATTTCAGCTTTAATCTGAAATTAAGATTGATACTTCAGTATGTTGTCTTACCCCATTCTCTCTTTTTATTTTAATAGACAAAAGGTTATAAAAACCCTTTATAGAAATTGGAAGTGTCGTAATTCTGAGAAATCTAAATATTTAATCCATTCAGTTTATAAGGGTCAAGACACAAAACAGTTTATGCAAAATTAATGAATAGTATACATTGGGAAACAAAGGTCTGTGGAGCATAAAACAAGGAAGTGTCCAAATATTGAAAACTCCATTGACATTCATAAAACTTTCTAGTAAATCATTTTCAGACCCTTGAGAAAATGTTCTATTGAGCTGCTGGATCGCAAAAAACACATTTCTGAGATATATGCAATTTCTCATGACTTTAATATGTCATTAAGACATACATTTAGAACAGCAACATCTGTGTTTTGAAATAATTGGATACATATGCCATTCATAATACAATAATGTTTTTTTCATAAGAGCATTTAATTTGATGAGCAAATGCAATGTAGCACAAATGCAAGTTTTGGGGTTGGATCAAACAGCAGCAGTAAACCTTTCCAAGTAGATGCGGCTCCACTCAGAGCCTAATGGAACATGAGTCACAGCCTGCCATCTGAGCCTCTCCCACAGCAGAGAAGTGACAGAACAGCCTGGCATTAGTCTGAGATAAGAGAGAAATGACTGTAGATATAGAGAGCAATTGCACATGTCAGTGAAGTTATCCTTTGTGCTCCGGATTCTTGCGTTCAAAGGTTACAGGCAAAATCACCTCAGTCTTCAGAACTGCTGAATCCTTGCACAATTATCATATGTTTTCTATAAGCACTTGTGTACTCATCTGCTTAAAACAAGTTAAGGTGTGATCCAGTACCCTTCATAAGGGTTCTAGAAGGCTCTTATCAGCACTGATACAGTCTAAGATGCACTGGAAGAGTTTCTCACTTATTCTGTAACTCTCAAAGCTTGCATTGTTTGAGGTTTTCAGCAAAAGTTATTCCAAATATGGAAGTGTATTTACAATAAATGTTTTCTGACAAACACTAGCAAGGTCTATCTGTAGGCAGATTGGGCTGTTGGAGTGGGGCAGTGGCAGCTGATGTCGTGGTCACCCAGCTCGTGGTAAGTGGGATGGAGAGGTGTGAGAAAGTCACAGAAAGGTGGGATTTTGATTTGATATATATATATATGTTTTTAATAATTCGCAGGGCTTGAATTTAACAATGATTGGGCAACTAAAAAAAATAATTTAAAAAAAAAGAGAGAGAAACAAACATGAAAAAGCACAAAAAAAGTGAAAACAAATAAAACAAATACATCCCATTCTTTAAAATCCCCTCAAAAAATAAAGGTTTAAAAGTGCTACATGCTTTACCATTAAAAAAGAATAAAGAAAGAAAGAAAGAAAAAAAAAAAAAAAAAAAAGGAAACAAAGATGGTGAGTGGCCTAGAGGGAAAAATGTATGAGGAGGCCTGTTCAGCCTGGAAAAGAGGCTGAAGCTTCCTCATGAGGGGGAGTGGAGGGGCAAGTGCCGATTTATTCTCTCTGGTGACCAGTGATAGGACTTGAGATATTGGTGTCAAGCTGCGACAGAGGAACTTCAGGTTGGATATCAGGAAAGGGGTCTTCATTGAAAGGGTGGTCGCACACTGGAACAGTCTCCCCAGGGATGTAGTCACGGGACCAAGACGGTCGGAGTTTAAGAAACATTTGGACTGTGCTCTTAGTCATATGTTTTGAATTTTGGGGTAGACCTGTGTGGATCCAGGACTTGGACTTGATGATCCTTATGGGTCCCTTCCAACTTGGGATATTCTGTGATTAAATGGTTCTGTTCAGATAACCTCTTGATAGTAATCTCCTCAGTTTGATCCACTCCTCCTAAATCCACAAAACTTTATAATCCACATTGTATCAGAGAATAGTACAGACTGACTTAATTTAAGGCTTGCCCAACTCTCTAAGACTTCCCAACAATTCTCCTGAATGTTTAAATTTAGATGGACACACATAGTCAAAAGCACTGTGTTGCAGGAAGGTGTCTTCCTATGTCCCATATAGCTTTGTTGTGAAAAAAAACTTGAAGTGCAACATTGTCTGAAATCTGCTTAAGTACCCTGCAAAGAATATATATATTTAAATGTTATACTATGTACCTGCTGTCTACCTTTTCTAGAATACCCTTAACTGGACCACACACTAAGTACAGGAGATAAATAGGTTATAAGGTCTTCATAATTTCTTTATCCCTATGGTATATTCTAAGTAAAATTGTTTTGAAGCTTACTTAATGCTGTTCTTAAAGCTCTTTAAAGACCACTGTGCATCTACTAACATAGGTAATCAGGACAGTTGGAGAGGTGGAAACAAGTCAAATTACTCAGACACATAAGCCTGGATAATTTGTAGCCCTAGGGGACTTTGGGCAGAGGAAACAGTCCCTCTCCCTTTCACAGGAGTTTTTCATGGAGGAATACCTACATAATCCAGTATATAAACTCTGGTAACATTTGGGTTCCCATCTTTGGCATCTTGTAGATAAGAGGCTCCATGCTGGCTCTTGCCCTAAGCTCTGCAGCCCAGGCTGCAGTTGTCCTGGTTTCAGCTGTGATAGAGTTAATTTTATTCTTGGTATCTAGTATGGTTCTGTGTTTTGGATTTAGCATGAGAATAATTCTCATAACACGCTGATGTTTCAGCTGTTGCAGAGCAGGGCTTATGCAGAACCAAAGACTTTTCAGCTTCTCGCACTGTCCTGCTGGTGACGGGGCTGGGGTGCACAAGGATCTGGGAGGGAACGGAAACAGGACAGCTGACCCAGACTGACCAAAGGACTATGGCAGAGGGAAAGGATGCTTATGGGGTCTGGCTGGACATCAGTCAGCTGGTGGCGAGCAATTACATTGCGCATTACTTGCTTTGTATACATTATTATTATTGTTGTTATTATTATTATTATTACCACAGAATCACAGAATTGTAGGAGTTAGAAGGGACCTCAAGAGATCATCGGGTCCAATCCCCCTGCCAAAGCAGGTTCCCTAGATCAGGTTGCCCAGGTAGGTGTCTATACAGGCCTTGAATATCTCCAGAGAAGGAGACTCCACAACCTGCCTGGGCAGCCTGTTCCAGTGCTCTGTCACCCTCACTGTGAAGAAGTTATTTCGCATGTTGGTGCAGAACTTCCTGTGTTCCATCTTGTGGCCATTGCCCCTTGTCCTGTTCCCACAAACCACTGAAAAGAGGTTGGCCAAATCCCTCTGTCTCCTACACTTCAGATACTTGCAAACATTAATAAGATCCCCTCTCAGTCTTCTTTTCTCCAGGCTGAACAGACTCAGGTCTCTCAGCCTTTCTTCATAGGGAAGACGCTCCATGCCCCATATCATCTTTGTGGCCCTCCACTGGACTCTTTCCAGGAGATCCCTGTCTTTTTTGTACCGGGGAGCCCAGAACTGGACACAGTACTCCAGGTGAGGCCTGACCAGGGTAGAGTAGAGGGGGAGGATCATCTCCCTTGACCTGCTGGCCACATTCCTTCTAATGCACACCAGGATCCCATTGGCCTTCTTGGCCACCAGGGCACACTGCTGGCTCATGGTCAACCTGTCGTCCACCAGGACACCCAGGTCCTTCTCCTCAGAGCTCCTCTCCAGCAGGTCATCCCCCAGCCTGTACTGATACACGTGGTTGTTCCTTCCCAGGTGCAGGACTGTACACTTGCTCTTGTTAAACTTAATTTGGTTTCTTCCTGCCCAGCTCTCCAGCCTGTCCAGGTCTCACTGAATGGCAGCACAGCCTTCTGGTGTGTCGACCACTCCTCCCAGCTGTGTATCGTCGGTGTACTTGCTGAGGGTGGATACTATTCCCTCATCAAGGTTGTCAATGAAGATGTTGAACAAGACTGGACCCAGCACTGACCCCTTGGGAACATAGCTAGTCATAGGTCTCCAGTCAGATTGCGCTGTCGATCACCACCCTCTGAGCTCGGCCAGTCAGCCAGTTCTCAGCCCACCTCACTGTCCACTCATCTATCCTACACTTTCTCAGCTTTGCTAGCAGGATGTCATGGGAGACAGTATCAAAAGCCTTGCTAAAGTCAAGGTAGATGACATCCACTACTCTCCCCTTGTCTACCCAGCTGGTGATGCCATCATAGAAGGCAACGAGGTTGGTCGAGCATGATTTCCCCTTGGTGAATCCATGGTGACTACTCCTCATAACCTTCTTCCCTTCCAATTGCTTGGAGGTGGCATCCAGAACAAGCTGTTCCAACACCTTTCCAGGGACAGAGGTGAGACTGACTGGCCTGTAGTTTCCCATTATCCCTTCTTTTTATGTCCTATTAAACTGTTTTTATCTCATTATTTTAATTTTTTAAAAATTATTATTTTTTTTTCTGATTCTCTCCCCATTCCACTGAGAGGTGGGGGGTTGGGTGAGCACATGGCTGTGCAGTATTTAGCTGCCTTCTGGGTTAAAACAGACCACCAGTAAATGGCAATGACTGAGAGACTTTCTTCAACATGCACTCCCAATCTAACCAAAATGTTAGATAATGTAACAAATTAATCACTTATGAAAGACTAGGAGAGTTGGCTTGCATTGCCTCTGAAGGGCTTCAGGATGATGGCTTGACACGATTCAGTAGCCTAGGGAGGGTCATCTAATGTCATTTAATTTGCTCTAGGATATCCTCTCTGTTCTCCAAATGCCTGTTCATAATGACACAGACCTCCCGTAGGTTCTGCATCATATTTGGCATCACCATGTGGGTATTTTGATACCAGAGAACATTTTGAAAGCTACTAGATATCTATCTTCAGGCCACTGAATCAAGACCTTAAACTATTAGTTTAAAGTGGTTTGATTGCATTTCCCTTCGAGTTTTGTAGGCATGGGAGAAACAGTTCTGGATAAACTAACAGTAGCTGTAAATGCTAGTCCTGTTGTATCTCAGTCCTTAGTTATAAATATACTTAGTTGTATTGGAGGCTAAGTTCAGTATCTTCCTCTGTCTGCAGACAACAGAGTCTGCTGTACTCAGGTTAAAGATGTTCACATTGTAGTATTTTTTTTTTATAGGAGTATCTGTTTTTTTTTCCCTATCATTATATGTAATAACTAAATTTTTAATTCATTTACAACCATTACATGTATCCCACCTTAGGAACTCTAATTAGTGAGATTTTTATTGTGGATGAATGCTAAATATTTTGAAAATTTGTTTTTAACTTGTATAACATGAAAAGAAAGATGAATCTTTATAATTGCTTTTAATGATATTTCTGTCAGCAGTCCTGAAGGAAAAGAAAGTTTCTCACAGCCAAAGTAACAGGCAATCTCTGTTGAAAGGCAAACAGTGGTTGTCAATGGCAGTGCTTGCATTTAAAAGAAGGGCATGAAACTTCGACTTTTCTTTCTCTCTCAGATACCCAAATCATGTAGGTTTGAAATGATAGACAATTACTTCCATTCTTCAGACTATGAAAATGAAAGGTAAGAACTACTTACAGAGAAATTAGAGCCATAAAACGTGAACATTTGGCATTTTGTCTGACAGTATTCATGTGCTTTTGTGCTTGCAGCTGTGTTATGGAATTTACATTCTTTTCAGAGATAATTCTGCTGGTGCCAGACTACAGCTACAGAGGGACAGATGGATTAGCAGAGTACACGCATAAAATATAAAAGCAGCATGGGAGCCCACCATGCATTACTGAATCATAGATGTATGACTTTTTCTTTTATTTTTGGATTAGAGTAAAGGTTTAAACTCTTAGGTCATCTTATTGCAGATCAGTAAGAGTCAGCAATGCATTCCTTTAGAATTATTTGGAAAATACTACTATTCTTGTGTATGAGGGCAGAGGGCTTTTGTTTTCTTATTTTTCTTATTTTTATTTTTTTTTAACAGAACACACAATATTAATTCTCATCACACAACAAAATAACACCACGAGAAATGTATTTTTAAAAAACATACTCAGATTTGGTTGATGTTTTCATTTATTAGATTATTCCTCCTCAGTGATGGATCTTGAGTAGAATCTGCATGCACATAATGTTTTAAATCTGCAATAGATTTATTTCACACATGAAGTGCAAATGTTCTTTGTACCCTGTGAGTTTTACTTTAAGTTGAACAGGTGTGTTCATGTTGCTGTAGCAAACACAAATGGCTGCACTTTCTAGTTCTGAGCTGTGGTGGTCACCGCAGATATAACTGTAAGAATTTGTAGCACACAATTCATGACTGGAAGGTCATAGCTGTGCAGAACTGTTCTGTTGAAATAGATATATTGAAAGTTCTTTATGAATTAATTCAGTGAGAATTGAACAGGGATAACAAAATTGCTGAGAGATCTGAAACCTCCCATACTTCTTGCTGATAATCTCTTTTCAGAATAAACGGTTCTGTCTATCAAATGACAAGTAAATACTATTTTTTTTTCTCATATGTGTTTCAGAGATTATAAAACATATTTACAGGTGTTAAATTTCAAGTGTTAAACATTTTTATGATCCTGAAGGAAATATGAACAAATATTAATTATATTAAAGTTTCCTCTAATGTATAAAACATCACATAATACATGATAAAAGAGAGGAAAGAGGGAACCTCAATTCTCCTTAACTTTACTACATTTCCAGTAGTGAAATATGCAATATTGAAGTCTTAGGAGTTCTCCGAAGAAAAAAATAAAACAAAACAAAGCAAAACAAAACAACAACAAAACAAACAAAACAACAACAACAAAAAAAAACAAAACAGGAAAGAACATCCCATTTAGTGACACCAAACTGTTTACAAACATACTTCCTTTTTGATGTGGAAGAACTTGCTCCTGTGTTCTAGATTGTTATAGGAAGTTGCAGTCCCAAAAGAAACAGGTTAAAAACCTTCACAATAATTCTCATTTTGCTTCTCATTGTAAGAGTATCTGATTAGCTTTCATGACGATCCATAAATGAGCCATGTACCTAAAATAAAAATGACATTTCTGTCTCTGTGGTGTCTGATTTTTTAATAACTTTATTATTATTAATAATAAATTTATATAAACCATTTTAAATAAATTTATAAGCCTTTATTAATAAATTTATACAAGCCATTATATTAATAAATTTATATAAGACATTTTTATCTCCTCAGAGTTTAATAAGAACATTATAGAGTTTTATTTTTAAAGCATAAGCAATAAAACTTTTTGTTAAAATGATGTGTTATTTTAAATTTAAAGTATCCATTGTCTGTGGTTTCTTGCTGCCTGGTACTTGTAATGGATGCATAATTGTTTCCAGTAGCTTGATTTGAGACCAGAAATCCTTCTGAAGCCTCAAATTTCTTTGGAATCCTTCTACAAACAATACATTCAAAGCACAAAACTATATTTAGCAGATGCATTGGAAAGATGAACTTTTGTTAATGATGTGGAATAGAGCAGCAAGACTATTTTTTATTTTATTTTTATTTTTATTTTATTGGGAATGGGGTGGGGAGAGTTTGTATGTGATATGATTATCTGTCCAATTTTTCAAGAAATGAATAGATTACGGAAAGAAAGATCCACTCATTCTCCAAACATAGTGCAGTTTAGAAACTATTTTATTAACTAGCTACATGATCAGACAAAGTACTAAGGGAATTTTCATTTGTATTCATTACAGTTTTTAGAGTTAAGCTGCTAATTGGTCATTACAGTCATCAATATAAAACTAAGCAACCAAGGAAATCCTTCTAAATTAAAAGCTTTGCTACTGTTTGCCATACACTCCTTGAACCCTGGAAATTATAAGAATTTAATTTTTCTTGTGGGGATACAAATACTACTCCTTAACACCAACAATTCCCAACCCACCCTGAACATATGTGGGATTTGCTGCTCCACCTGGATCCTTACAAGTCCATGGGTCCAGATGGGATTCATCCCAGGCTGCTTAAAGAGCTGGCTGACGTCACTGTGATGTCATTATTTTTCAATAGTCTTGGGAATCTGGATAGGTCCCAGTTGACTGGAAGCTGGCAAATGTGCCAATTTTCAAGAAGGATAAGAAAGAAGACCCTAGCAATTACAGGCCTGTCAGTCTCACATCAGTGTCTGGTAAAATTATGGAGAAGATGATTCTTGAAGTTATTGAAGTGCACCTGGAGAACAATGAAGTCATTTGTCCCAGCCAACATGGGTTCATGAGGGGTAGGTCCTGTTTGACAAATTTAATTTCCTTTTATGATAAGATCACCTGTCTAGTTGACCAAGGGAAACCAGCTGATGTGATCTTTTTGGACTTCAGCAAGGCTTTTGACATGGTTTCCCACAGGATCCTACTGGACAAAATGTCCAGCATACAACTTAACAAAAACATCATATGATGGGTGAGCACTTGGCTGAGGGGCAGGGTTCAAAGGGTTGCGGTAAAATGGGCCACATCAGGCTGGCGGATGGTCACTAGTGGGGTCTCTCAAGGCTCCATTTTAGGACCAGTCCTCTTCAAAGTTTTTATAAATGATTTGGATGTAGGACTAGACGGTGTTTTGAGGAAATTTGCCAACGACACAAAAATTGGAGGAGGGTGGAAAGGCCTTGCAGAGAGATCTGGACAGATTGGAGAGCTGGGCGATCACCAACCGCATGAAGTTTAACAAAAGCAGGTGCCAGGTCCTGCATCTGGGAAGGGGCAACCCTGTCTATATATACAGACTGGGCGACGAGACGCTGGAGAGCAGCCCCGCAGAGAGGGATCTGGGGGTCATGGTTGCAAGTTGAATATGAGCCAGCAGTGTGCCCTGGCAGCCAGGAGGGCCAACCATATCCTGGGGTGCATCAAGCATGGCATTTCTAGTCGGTCGAGGGAAGTGATCGTCCCACTCTGCTCTGTGCTGGTGTGGCTTCACCTCGAGTACTGTGTGCAGTTCTGGGCACCACAGTACAAAAAGGACATTAAACTATTGGATAGTGCCTACAGAAGGCTACAGAGATGGTGACTGGCCTAGAGGGGAAGACATATGAGGAGCAGCTGAGGTCACTTGGTCTGTTCAGCCTGGAAAAGAGGAAGCTGAGGGGAGACCTCATCACGGTCTCATCAATGTCCTTGTGAGTGGGAATGGAGAGGCGGGTTACCTGTTCTCCATAAACACCAGTGATAGGCCCCACAGGAATGGGGCTAAGCTGAGGCAGGGGAAGTTTAGACTTCATCAGGAGGAGGTTCGTCACCACGAGTGTGGTTGTGCACTGGAACAGGCTCCCCAGTGAAGTAGTCACTGCACCAAGCTTGTACGAATTTAAGAAGAGATCGGACTGTGCACATAGTCACACGGTCTAAACTTTTGGGTAGACCTGTGCAGTGCCAGGAGTTGGACTTGATGATCCTTATGGGTCCCTTCCAACTTGGGATATTCTATGATTCTATGATTCTATGATAATGGCAGATATGTTGCACATATGTCTTAGTGACAGAAATGCTGGGGAACTGTAGTCTCAAAGCCCCCAGGAAGCACTGTTAACAGTACTAGACTCTTCAAAAAACAAACAAACAAACAAACAAAAAACTACACACACACACACACAAAAAAAACAAAAAAAAACCTGGGTATTACCAGAATCTTGTTTTATACCATGTACTAAATGTAAGAAGATTAGATCTTAGCAAATGCTATCAACAATAACAGAAAGAGTGAAGTAGCAGGCAAGTTCCTCAGTCAGAATGAATACCACATTAAATGTGCTTAGCTTGCCAATTAATTTTCTTCCTTAATGTTGCTTTCCTGACAATGGATATTCAACAAGGTAGATCAAACCTTTGCATTTCTACAATCCTCAGATTATTCCTCAAGGAAATATCCATTAATAACTAAATGGGTCCAGACGCAACTTTCAGATTCTTCTGTACATTCAAGTGGTGGAAAGAACTTAGAACTTCTCTCAACACTTTTGCTGAATGTGTGGGTTTTGTGGTTAAGGGGAGTCAAAGACTGGTAAAATTGCATTTTAGGAGGTTGGTTAGTTTATTTTTCTGCTATACGTAAAAGATGCAAAGAAATATGAAATGATAGAAATGGTAAATTTCCTCATAAACTATGGAAACATACTTTCAGCATATTAGATTTAAATGCATTATAAAACATCAAAGTAATTCACAATAAAATGATTGTAATAATGTTTTGTTCTTAAATTGAAAGGTTTGTTTCCCACTGCCTACACATTTTAATATAGCTGGTTCCATATTAACTCTTACATTACAGAATTCCCAGTGACACTATCAAAAGTGTATTTGTTTTAGAAATTACATAAAATAGAATGATGACACCCAAATAATTTCTAAATAGTCTTTAATATTTTTGTGTTATTCAAAAGTATCCAGAGATTTAACCTATAACTTCAGTAAGTTCTTGGAGAAAATAAGTTTCTATAAAGTGCTGGACCAGTGACTCAATTTAACACATTACCTACCTTTTCCAGTGGTTTTTATTACATGTCCAAATGAAAGAGAGAGAAAACTACCAAATAGATATTTGAAAGATAATTTGTTTCAAGTAAAAGCCCTTTTTCTTTTATTTCCAGCACTGAAAAATACACAAAAATATGCTTTTAATCACTTGAATATGATTTATTATTATTATTATTAATAATCTTATTTAGGTGTTTTGGGGACTCAGTAAAGTTCTTTAGATTGCTTTAGGTTATATTAACCTCCTGATCACAATGACTGCTTGTGCAGGAGAATAATTATGCAATCTCCAATGCAGAGAAAAATATTAAGCACTTCCAAAGTTTGTTGTTTTTTGTTTGTTTGTTTTCATAAAGGCAAGTAAGAAACAACTTTTTAACTCTCAAGTCTTATTTGACATCCTGATTCTTTTGGTATCGCAGAAGCTTTGAAAGGGGGGGTGTGATTTTACACAGCTTTTGTGCATTAGAAAACAAATTTGGTTTTATACCAAGGAAAAACAGAGGTTGAAACAAGAGTAAAAATCTTTCTTTTTAGTATTTCAGAGAAATATTTAGGATTTATAATTGAGAAGATTTAATGATCTAGAAGAAAGAATATTTTTATTAAGTACAGGTGTAATATTGCACAGAAATGACATTAAAATGCCCAACGACCTCTCAAAAGCAATATAAGGAACACATTTGTAACACTCTCTCTAATTGTATAAATACATATTGTTTAGAGATATGAGTTAGATAAAATGAATATCCTTGAAATGCAAAGCTTCATTGTCTTTTAGAGTCTCAGTAACCTGCCAATTCAATAAAATCATTAATTCTATTTTTTTCATTTAGGACAGAGGATATCAATTAATGATAAAGCCTTTTTGATTATATCCAGTAGATTAGACATAAACAACTTTCTATAAAGCTCAAGTTTAAGGCTTAGTTAAATAAATAAATAAATAAATAAATGTTATGGATGGTCAGTAAAACCAGATAATCAGATTCAGCCAGAGTGAACTGATAGAATAACCCAGTTTGCTTGTGAAAAGAAATGTAGCTCTGTGCAAGAATTTTTTATGCCTTCATTATACAACTGATTTTCTGTGGGGAAAATAAATAAATAAATAAATAAAAGTGAAGAAATGAAAAAGAAAAATAAATCACAGTAGCATTTGTAAGAGATCAAAAGGGAACAATATTTAATAGCTCGATTTTCTGAAGTAAATCCTATTATAAAGTCAATTCAGAATAGCATGATTGGAGGAAACAATCTATTAAATGTACTAGATGAATCAATAAAATTAAAATAATTGCAAACTTCTCCTTCAATAGATTTCTTCAACAGAACAACAGAGGTTCTAAAATAATGGCTTCAAGACCTCCACAAAACCAATATCTGACTGGATGTGCCAGTTACAGGTTTCCAAAAACAAAGCCTGGATACTACTGGTCTCCAAATGATGGGAGCATTTGGCTTGCTCACACAGCAGGAGCAAAGCTGAAGTGTGATTCACAGTACTTCTGACTCTGTGAATGAATCACTCCTGGAATCACTGGTGCTTTGCTACCTCCTGCCTCCCTCTTGATACTCCACCACAACTCTCTGCTAATCTTCAGCCACATCTACAGCCATTTCCCTTTTGTCATGTATCAGTACTGCAGTCAGGCATGCTTGATCATGGGCTTGCCAGTGATAATCCACACTTTCTGTTCTCCAGCTGCTAACAACCACACTGTCAAAGAAACACTAAGTCTCTGATGGAAGAACTCCCCTTCAAAGTACTTACAATCTTTAAAACTACAAATTCTGTTTCTCACCAGTAATTTACAACTCGTGACAATCTTGAAGATGGAATCTGCAGTACTCTCATGAAATAGAGAAAAGGTACTGTGTGGAGGAAAGGAGGAAAGACTATTAAAGAGGTGCTTGTATAACCTACAGTAAAAAGTAAAAGTGTTAATCAAACAGCAAAACAGACAGATAAAGATTTTTTTGTTTTGTTTTTAGAGGTGTTTATTTATTTGTTGTTGTTGTTGTTGTTTCCCCCTCTGGGCACAAAGATCATTCTTTTACTTGAGTAGGTACGTCTATGTATATATATAGTTTAAACTATGAATAGTCTTTGAGCCTGACCTCAATTATTAAAGTATGTGTCCTGTTGCCAAATGTCCCTTAGGATGATGGAGTTTGTGAAAAAAAGATCTATGCTTTGCCTCAGTTTTCCAGTGAGACAAGCCCAGCTTCATATATTTACAACTCCAATAACAGAAGCCTAGAGAAACACCTGGGAGCTGACATGGTGTCTTAATGGGAAGGTCACCAAGAATTACATTTCAAAGTTGAGTTTAGAAAAACTGAATTTTGTCTGTGACTTTTCTAGCTGTGCCAAAGCAAATGATTTTTGTGATTTCTTTTGTGACTTCTGGTAAGAAATGCATAGATTATGTATGTATGTCCCTTCAGTGCTTTATTATCAGGAAGATTTTTATTTATTTATTTTTAATTATTATTATTTTTTCATAGCTGAACAAAGATTAGAAGAAGTGCTATTCAGAAAATAACACTTTGAGAGCACTAGGTGCTGTCTTCTCTGGGAGAAACTATTTCAGAGACAGGAAGGCACAACACAAAAATTAGAAAAAGAAACATTTTCTGTCATATTCTTTGTAGGCTGTAAAATTCATTGCTCCTGATGCTTGCACTTTGGGAAGTGGAAAGACATATGCATGGAAAACAGAACAATCCAGAAAGTCAGAACTACTATTAGCTAAAGTCAGAACAGTTAACTATTAACTCCGAAATATTTTGAAAAGTTTTAAAATCCCTAATAAACTATAAGCAACAACTTTTTGAGATTTCAGTAGAAATTATTGTTTTCTGTTATGAAATTATATTTTACTTAAACATGGAATATTTTCTTCCCCATAAGAAAAAAGTAAATAAAAGACCTACAAGTACCTCTCATTATATCTTTCCTATAATCTAAAAATATCAAATTTATAGAGAAATAGTGAAAATAAATTTCTTCCTACTGTAGACAGAGACCTGCCATGCCAAATTTCATTCTAAAATCAATTGCTATTACTATTGCTATTACATAAGAAAACAGTGAAAATAGAGGTTTATACTGGAAGCATTAAGAAACCAATAACTCCACTTAATTGACAAAATCATAGTCTGATAAAAGCTAGCAGAATACCAAAACCACAAAGGAAACCAACTTATTCAACACAATGAACAAAATATATAAAAAAGGAATTTTGGTTTTAAATTTTGTTGATTTTAACGTTAACTTTTGTAAGTTTGTATTTTTAGATATATTACTTGTATCTTTTCCATTATTTACTATACTTATTATATTAAATACATTTAATATATTTTATATATCATCAATCCAGCCAACAAAGGAAATGTATCACTAAAATATCAGTCAGAAAAGTTTTGCAATGCTAAATGATTTTGTTGCTGAACAGGTGAGAAAGTGAAGATGAGGGGATGGCATAATTATGGTTGATAAAATAAGTCTACTCTTTCTTATTCATTACCATCACAGGCCAAACTGCAGAAAATTTGTGTTTTTGTCTATGTTCACAGAAATATTAAGGATTTAGCATGCTTCCTCAAAAGCTTAATTTAGCTCTCCTTTTCTTACTAATGTGGAAAGTATTAATGTTGAAAGGCCACCAAGTATTCAGAAATAATGAGCTTTGAAGCATCCAGAGTCATCTGATACTCAGATGAGCTTTAAAGATGACTAATGAAGCCAATCCTTTTTTAGTAACAGAGAGCTAGATATAAATCTTGGTCGGGCCAGAAGGAAAATGAAAGCGAAGCTTTGTGAGCCCGTTCACACTCCCTCAGCACACTATCTACTAGATTGCTGTGTTGCTTCCAAGTCTACTGAGCCAGGTACTCTGAGACATCCTTCCATCCCTGTTCTGTGCTAGTCCAATATATTTCCTGGCCTCACAATTTCTTCCAATATATTGGAAGTCTAGTCCAATATATTTCCCGGCCTTTACAATTTCTTCCCAGAAACAGGATGCCACAGTCCATCTGCTCTGGACTTCTTAATTAAGTCTGTCTGTTCCATTTTCCTTCTACCTTAAATGTTCCTTTTCCCAAAGCCTTATGGTTCAGTTCTTCAGGGACCTGAGTTTAATGTAAGATGCACCCATCTGACTTAGTACATCAGTCTATATGAAATGAATAAATGCAGCTAGATGAAATGGTAAAGAGAGCTGCATGGGTTTGTTTACTTCAGGTAGACTCCCTGTTCTGGAGAGCTCTGTAGGTGGAGGGAGGTTGTTTTGAGATGTTTAGAAACTCTCCTCTCTTGCCCCTCCCTTTCTATAGCTTTCAGCAGTTAAATTGTCTTGTAAACCCGTTTGTTTGTTTCTTTGTTTTATTTTATTTTATTTTATTTTTTGGTTTGCTTAGTTTTCCCCAAATGCTTTTACATCACGCTTATGAATTTATGGAAGTGCTCTTCATGGAGAGGTGTGTCAGTATCTGTGTTTGCTCTGTGATGACAACTGTCACTGTCAGAAAGTCTTTGTACAGAAATGCTTCTACTAAGTTCTCTAAAATTCATCAATAGCAGAGTTTAACAGATCATAAACAAAGTGAGCAGAGAGTCACTAGTGAAATGGAGAGATTACTGGTCCTAAGGCCCTTCTTCCAAGAGTTTTGGAACTGTGTACTGCAGAATATAGTTCTAAAAACAATAAAATATATTATTCTATCTCATTTTATAAATATACAAATAACACCGAAAAGGTGTAATTTCCATTATATAGTGATTTTCAAAGATATGTGTTATTAAGCCTCAAAGTATGATTTTCTGGCATAAACACAGAGGTTTGTTTAAAAGTCAGCATTGGACTAGTCTTATGGAGCAATATGTCCAGTGTAGGGAGCACAGATGTTATGACCTCAGTTTTGGAACACAAGCGCATAATACGCTTGTCTAGACCTGTATCACCAGTGTCAGACATACAGTTGATAGCCAAATGTAACTTATAGAGGACTTTATTTTAAGTTGACAATCAATTTCCAGATACTCCTACCAGTCAGGCTGCCAGGCAGTATTTCTGTGCTGAGGTGACTCAGCATAAGCCAATGCTGAAGCAAAAATAAGTTCTCATGAATATTTTATAGAGTAACTGACCAAGGAGGAACACAAGTTCTAACCATGAGATGAATATGAGAAGGGAAAGAGAAAGGGAAAGGGAAAGGGAAAGGGAAAGGGAAAGGGAAAGGGAAAG
>CM021697.1:19926236-19941903 GCA_011074415.1 Stictonetta naevosa | reverse complement strand
AGGGAAAGGGAAAGGGAAAGGGAAAGGGAAAGGGAAAGGGAAAGGGATAGGGAAAGGAAAAGGAAAAAGGGAAGGGAAAGGGAAAAGGGAAAAGAAGAAAAGCTTTGACAAATAGTGAGAAAGAAGCTTAAATCTGTTAATTTGCTAATGAAAACTATGTTTGAACAATCTTACAGCACACTTGAATGTTGATATCTCCCTTCTAACCAAGTATCAAATCTGAAATTGATTTCTGTTTCAGGCAATCTTCTGACTTAGCTACTGGGAATGATATTATATATGTTTATCTTCCTGTTTCTTAGAGGCATTCCAATGTCTATTTTTATTGTTGAATTTAAATAAGATTCATAATACTAACTTAGCAATGACTCCTTTGTTGTAAGATGTTTTTGGATATCTCTCTCTTAGGGAACTTTCCTGGACTAAACAACCCATCCCAAGCCAGGCTTGAACGGATTCACCCTGGGAGTAACATTTTCATGGGGTAAAATGAAAATGTGGTGTTGGTGTTATGCTGGTGTGGGCAACTGCTAGGTAGGTCCTTTTGCTGAGAAAGTGACAAAGCAGCTGAACTAGCTGAGGCCCCCTCACCACCCCTCACTGGGACAACATGTGTGTTCAGGTCAGCCTTGTCATCTTTTGCCTCCAATTAATCTTAGTGCTCCTTCTGATCTTTACTGCCTAATGTATGTGGCTCTTGGCTATATGAAGATTATGGTATTTGATTTCTAGGGTTATTACTGGTCAAACATCTGAACTGCTAGACATTGAGTAAACCAAAAAAAAGCTTACATCAGCCTTTTTGCTTATCCAGAGCAGCCAGATAATGTTGCTCTTAGTCTAGTGCTGTTGGCCAAGGGAATCTGCTGCTAATCAATCAGGCCAGTGAAAGCCCAAGTTTTCAGTTTGCTTTTCAGCTGGTTCTTAAACAAGGTGAGTCCTGTATGAACAACTTTTCAGGATGAGAATGATTCTTCAAAGTACAAATATGAAAAGAATCATGGAATCATAGAATGATTTGGTTTAGAACGGACCTTAAAGCTCATCTAATTCCAATCCCATTGCCATGGGCTGGGACACCTCCCACTAAATGAGGTTGTTCAGAGCCTGGAAAATATGCTATTAGTTAGTTAAAGAAACCTGAAAACATGCTATTTCCTTATTAAAGGATGCATTAAATTAACTCAACATCTCCCAGAAACGGACAACACTAGTTCTACATGAGTTTGTCTAATCCTGATTGTCACTGTAGCGCACTCTGCAATTTGTATGTTTCACAAGCCCTGAGGGGCAGTGTATTAACACCGTGCTGCACCCTAACAAGGACTAGTTTCTGTTGGTTCTTCCCTATTCCCTGCACCTACTCACTGTAGGCACCTAGGCACTATATCTGCTATACAGAACAGATTTTTTCCATCAATGCATTACCAATGCATTCCTTGCAAGTAATACATCCTTTCTTACAAGGTCAGTTTCTTGACTGACAACTTCCTGGCCAGGTTGTTTAGCTCCTACTGTCTTCATAATGTTGCCTCTGCACTCATGAAGCACATCATGATTTGTCACAGAAAACATTTAGGAATATCTAGCTACACTGCATCTCCTAATGTCACTCCATTATCTCCATACTTCCTTTATTGAGCCCCAGCTTGAACCACAGTATTTTCACTCCTTTTTTTAAACTTCTTTCATTTATAGAGATGCAGAAACATATTCTGCACATATCTCTTCTAGAGAAAGAGTTTTGTATAAAAAAGGGGAAAAAAAGCTCCACAACAATCCAAAACAAAAACAAACATACAACAACAACAACAAAAAAACACACACACAAAACTCCCAAGACTTTGAAATGGGAAGCTGTGTACTCATTTAATGCATGTCTTATTCTCTTAAATATAAATTGGCTGGAAAATTATTGGGGAAAATATCTCATTTCATTATTTATTTATTTATTTAAAAAGTCAATTTACATTCATAAAACAAACTGCAGGGTAGAGGAAATAATTGGTACTAACAGGAGGTCTGCGCGCTTTCCTACCTGGTCCCTCAGTGACTATCTTCCAGTCCATTTCCCTACACAATCTGTTTTGTCCATTTGAAACTCTGAGCTTCTGGGAATCTGCCGTATCAGGTATTTGGAAAACACCTGGAAAAGTTGAGCACTTCCACTTTATCAGTAATAATTAATGATGCATCTGCATGCTTTGGAACTGTATACATGATATTCAAGCAATCAAAAAAACCCACAAATGGTCACTGCTTTAGCAAGGAATTGCACTCAGCACATCTCAGTTGTATAGTTTTGGCATGATAAGATGAAATACCTCTAAAAAAAAAAAGGTCATTAAATATCCACTTATATGCTGGGAACTAATATTTCTCTCTCCATTATCAATCTCCTTCCTTCTATTTCATTAAGTGTGTCTCTCACTGTTTTTTGTATCTGATCAGCTGAAGCAATTTAAAGTATGGTAATGCACAATGTTTGTTTTGGGGCTTTAAACAGATTGCTGCTATACTGCTTTAAAAGAAGAGCAGATGATCCCAACCATAAAAAATCTATAAGTTCATCAGCCATCTATATAGATGCAGCATGTGACTCAGATGCTAATTGATTAATTCTATTTGCATTATATTGCTATATATGGCGCACTGTTAATATTAACCAGCTGTTTTCTTAGATGATACACAAAGACTAAATCTGATCTACACCATACCCTCTAAGAGGTTCCCAAATGACAATTATGTATTTGACTCCACTAGTCTGTTTACTGGTTTATTAACTTGAATTATTCTACAGGATACCGTTATCCCTGAAGATTTCATTTGAAGTCAAGTTTTTAGCTTTGGTTTCTATAAGCCTTTTTAGTTTCTAAAAGCCCAGGGGCTAATTTTCTTGGGTGGTTGTATAAGGAATTGATAATTACAGAAGTCCTTCACAAACATTGCTGTCATTTCCTAACTCTGTTAAAAAAAAAAAAAAAATAAAAAAAATCATCCTTTTATTTATATAGTCTTTTCCTTATTATACTGGCTTTATGTGGCAAGGTTTTGATAGTGGGGGACTGCAGGAGTGGTCTCTATGACAAGAATCCAGAAACTGCCCCATATCAGATAAGGGCCAGTTCCAGCTGGCTCCAAAAAGGACTCACTGCTGCCCAAAGCCGAGCCAATAAGCAATGTTGTTTGCACCTCTGTGAGAGAAGATTTAAGAGAAAAAAAAAACTGCTGCACAGCAGCAGGTGGGAGAGTGAGGAGTGAGAAAAATCCCTTCAGGCCACAAGGTCAGTGCAGAAGGAAGGCAGGAGGTGCTCCAGGCACGCAACACAAGTTCCCCTGTGGCCTGTGGAGAGGCCCCTGGTGGAGCAGGCTGTCCCTCTGCAACCCATGGACCCCACAGGGAGCAGATCTCCACGCTGCAGCCTGTGGAGGAACCCCAAGTGGAGCAGGTGGATGTGGCCTGGAGGAGGCTGCAGCCCATGGAGATCCCCCACAGGAGCAGGCCCCTAGCTGTAGCAGCAGCCCTTGGAGAGGAGACGATACAAGAGCAGGGGGTCTGGCAGGAGCTGCCGCCCATGTGGGACCCATGTCGGAGCAATTTGCTCCTGACACATGGACTTCGTGGTATGGTATTTGTATCAGTTCTTGAAGAGATGCTGCCTCTGGGAAGCCCTCACAGAATCAATTTGGGAAGGATGGCATCCCATGGGAGGGACACCATGTTGATCAGGGGCAGAGTGACTGTGAAGGAGTAATGGACATGAAGTATTAGGGACTGACTGTAGCTCCCATTCCCTTTTCCCCTGTGCAAATCAGGAGAAAGAAATGGAAGGGGGTGGATGGGGGAAGGTGTTTTTATTTTTTTGTTGTTTGTTTGTTTTTGTTTTTAGTTTCTCTCTGCTCTAGCTTGTTAGTAGTAGATAATAAATTTTATTAAACTCTCTATGCTGAGTCTGTTTTGCCTGTGGTGATAATTGTTGAGTGATTTCCCTTTCCTTATCTCAACCCTTGAGACCTTTTTATCATATTTTCTCCCATTTTCCTTTTGAGGAGGGGGAGTGAGAGAGAGGTTATGGTTACTTGTCCCATTCTTCCAGCTTGTCTAGGTCCCTCTGGATGGCAACCCAGCCCTCGAGCATATCAACTGATCCTACCAATCTGGTGTCATCTGCAAACTTGACAAGAGTGCAGTCCAATGCCTCTTCCAGGTCATGGGTAAACACGTTAAACAGGACAGGTCCTCTAATAGACCTTTGCAATACTCCACTTGTTACCAGTCTTCACATAGTTCACGTGACCTATTAACAACTATGTTTTAAGTCTGATCATCCAACCTTTTTTTACTCTTCTTCTTGTCCTTGTCCACCCATACCAACTTCCTAACTTGGATACCAGATTATTGTGAGACAAAACATCATAGGCCCTTCTAAAGAACTCACTTCTCATCCACAAACTCCATTGTTTTATTGTAGAAAGCATATGATGGGAAAATAAACCCATTAGTAATTAGAGATAAGGATAATACTGGATGTGTAGAAGTTGTGGTTATCAGTCCTTTAAATGCAATCTGTAGCATGTTTTTGTGGGCAACTCTGTAAGTATGTAAAACCCTTTTGAAATTGGTGGCGTCACCTGTATCTGTGGAGATCTGTTTTTGTGTAATGACCTCTATGATTGGGCCTATATCTGCCACAGTTCCTGATTGCTCTATGGGCAACTAACATAATATCCTTCCTTTTTGCTTCAGCATTGATTTATATTTAGATTTGAGGGTCTTGTTCCCTTGATGGTAAAGAGCTTGTGCTTGTGCTGGAAATCATTTATTTAATGTGGGGAGTATGACAGAAAGAGTAGCACACTTTTGAAATAAAGTGAAATAAACCAGCTGCAAGTCATTACTCTTAACACTGCTGTTGACACCAGATTTCTGAACATGGATATTCTACAGCTTAGTGCAAGCAGCCCCTGCTCTACGTGGGCATATACTTTAATAGTACCAGGAAAAATCCTACTTTTTTATTTGCCATTAGCCTATTTCATCCACTCTGAGCAAGCTGTTTAAACTGTTTCCACTCTCTGAGTTTTTTGTTTTGTTTTCATTTTACTACATCATGGAAAGAGGAAAATTAATAACATCTAATGGTGTTCAGAATATTTTACTTGCTTCATCTCCTCATTTACAATGAATTCAGAATTATCCACCTCACCTTTCAAGTTCAGACTAGCTTTTCACTAAAGTATTGTCCTTACCTTTTTTCCTCTTGACTCTCTTCAAATCATGATTCCCATGATTCCTAACTGAAACTTTCCCTTTCATATACTTTTTTTTTTTTTTTTTTTTTTTTCATACATGCCTTTTATTCCCCTCCTATTTCTGCTCATGCACAAAGGAATCTCTCCTCCCTCTTTCAACAAGTTGTTCTTTTGACATAATATGTTAAAACTCAACTGCTCATATCATAAGCCTAAGGGTCAGGTGTTAAAGCATAACTTTGCATTCTGTAAAACATCTTTATTGGTAGGTGTCAAATTAAAAACTCTCCTAGACTTTAAGATACTTTTATCCAATGGCATTACTATATTCAAGAAGATCTATGGAAAATCACAAAATAAAACTGGAAAGCTGAAATGAACAATAAGAACAAAACTGTTTAATATTTTCAGTTGTGAAAATAACCGTATTTAACAAGGTGAGAAGTAAACCAAATGCTTGCTATCATACTTTTATGAACAATTCTGAAATTCAAAAATATGAACAAATATGCCAGGAACCTCATATAAAGGTTTTTCGAAATCTCTCTCTCTCTCTATCTATCTTTTCTCTCTTTCTTTTCTTTTCTTTTTTTTTTTTTTTTTCCTGAAGTTTGACATTCAAGTAGAAGTAAACCAGCAATGCCCTAGAGAAACCATGAACTAAGATAATAATTTATAAACACTCTACTAACCAGTAGAAACAGATGAAAAGCTTGAAAAAACATTAGATGAAGTTCATCCTCTTGCAATTCAGCATGTGAGCCTGCAAGTGACAACCCAAGCTAGAATAGCCAGGATTGGCTTCTCTGTGACAAGATTGGATTCTCTGTGACAAAACAGCCATAAGTGAGTGACACAACCTTATGCTGTAAGAACAAGTGCATTTTGCAAATAAGTACACTGACTTGATGTAACACTGAACACTATTCCCAATCCTATTCTCAGATGTTGCAATGAAATCCTTTCCATTCTGAGAAAAACTGGATGATGTGATCAGTAGAAAAATATTTTCTTCACTTTGTTAGTTTTCTGTCTATTGAACTTGGAATGACAAAGTCACTTTCAGATGCCCTGTCTATGTTTCACAAATTTATCTACTATACTTAAAATATTTACAATTGAACATTTATTTTTGCATCTTAATTTTGGTTTATGAAAGATGCATGCGCTCATGCTTGTATCAATTATTCATTTCATCAGTGCAAGTGTTCACACAAATGGAGGTCAAGCTTCAGGTTTTCTGAAAGCATAACCCAAATATTCTTTCAGAAAATTATGTTTGAAAGAGCAGTGGCTTTGAATCTCTTCAGCTCTACTGCCTGTTTACAATACTTACAAGTTACCCAATTCTTCTTCACTTTTTCTTCAGCAATCTGCAAGATGATTGCTTATGTAGGATAATGACAAAGGCATGCTTCTGTCACAGGGTCAGAAAATCTTGAGTTCCTTGCGTACCACACACTATGTTGACTGAAAGTACATCCTAGAGTAACTGATCTGACAGCTTGCCTCATGGGCCCTTGCAAAGCCACCTTGGCTCTGAGTGCACATCCAAAGTTGCATTGTGCTTCCACTTTGAAATAAGTTCCCCAGAGATTTTCCCCACAGGATTTTGAAATGCACAGGGGTAAAAAACAAAAACAAACAAACAAACCAAATTACTGCTGGCGTTACTGAATTGCAGGTGTTACTGAAAAATCATGTGTAGCCGCAGAAGCATTTCAAACTCTGAATAGACAAGTTCATTTGATATAACTTGTTTGTTATAATTTTTGAAAGGTTTCTTTCCCTTGATGTATAGAAGAATAGTTGTGAAGAAAAATCCTTCAAAGTACTTAAAAGATATGAGTAGGCTATCATATTTCCACTTCGTTCTTAAACATTCAGCAATCAGTGTTCAACATGTTTCAAATGTCCTGGATACAGCAGGTTAGAGAGACCTTTTTTTTATTATTTTTTTTTTTTTTAAATTTTTTCCCCTGCTTGTTCCAATGGCTTTAAGCTCTGTAAGCTGACAATATTAGTCTCAGCAAGTTATTCTTCATTTTTGTGGGATGTTTAATGGTATTGTCTAAGTCTCTTGTATCTGCCTGCCTAGACCTGTGGGGAATTAGTAAAATGTAGGACAGAATTAGGTAAGGTCTGCATACTGTCATCCACAAGGTTTCATTAACTTTTATGAGCTTGTATCAAAAAATAAAAAAGAAAAAAAGAAATAAAAAAAAAATAAAACAAATCCACATTGACTTGTTTTCTTTTTTAATGAGTTCTGCATCAACAAAATAAGGAAGAAGATGAAGGAACATATAAACCCCTACTAGATTGAAATTCTTTTTTTTCTCCCATAATAAATAGTGAAGATATTTATGCTAGAAGTAAAAATAAATTTTCCAGAGTCACATCACTGATGTCATAATTGTATCTTACCACACAGCCCCTATATAAACAAATGAACTAAAGGTATTCATTATATAGCTTCTGATATAATGGCAGACTCTTTAACAGGTTTTAGGCAAGGATCTGACTGTACCCCTGAGCTGAAAATGTCCCGAGTTCTTCATTGTTGTGCTCCCTCAAAAACACCAGATTTATCTCCACATTTCAGTTAGGAAAGGGCTCTTAGTTGGTACCTCCAATAAAAAATAAAAGCCAGCTCTTTCACCCCGTGGAAGCCATTCTAGAACTGTAAGGCTGATGCTACACTTCAGCGGGCATAGAGGTTAAATCCAATTGAGGTTATTTCAAAACCATGCTTTTATTTGTGAAGCAGTCCTGGTAAAGTAGATGTGTTCAGTTTATGAAAGCTTTTTAAGCCCAGATGTTATAATAAACATTAAATAATATTTTGTAATATCCAAGTCATAGCTGCTAACAAACATTTCACAGAATCTAAATTATCTTTCTCTTCCATGTGTATCCACAGACAAAATAAATAAATAAATAAATAGAGTTTACAGTGCTTGACTCACCCCAAGAAGTCTAAAAGAAGTCTTTTACAACAAGCTATGTATAATGTAGTGGTTATATAATTTGTGTATATATGTCTGTATTTAAACTCCTTGTTATGTACTGGAATGGCTCTTCTTAGCAAGTCTGATCTTTAATGTAACTATATAATTAAAATGTTCTCTATACATAGAAAAATATTTACTACATTTCTAGAAAATAAACAAATAAATAAATAAACACACACACACAAACAGAGCTTATGTTTACAGCAATTCCCAGAACTGCTTGGCTGTGGTTTTCAGTATCATTCAGACAGCTCATGAAAAAGCTTTTTAATTCAAGAAAGAGACAGGCAAAGGAGCCATCATAATTATAGAAGGCACCAAGGAATACTGAGACCAGTTCAATGGGCCCTTCTTTCAGGTCCTTGTAACACTCAGGAATGTTACTGTTTGGGTTGAAAATATTCGTCTTTAGTTTCCACCCAAAGACGTCTTTTTGAAATTTTAAAGAGAATTCCTTCTTCTTTTTAAGGGTCATGGGGGAGAAACAGAGGGAGAATTATGTCTCCATTAACCTCTGGCTCCCTCTCTGTATTTAAATACCTCTGTGAATACTTTTGCTAGTTCATCAGCAAACAACTGTTTATTTGTTCAACTCAATTATGTGAGTTAGCCCACTGAAGCGCCACAGACAGAGAAAATTTAGTATAAATCACACAAAAAGAGAAAATTGAGGGGGATGGTAAGAGCTCTAAGAAAACATGCCATCTTGATCTTGTTCAAATGCAGAATAAACTCTATTAACTCTATTTGAGCATCCATTATGTTAAATTAGCAAAATCTTCAATGAAGCACATTTTAGTAATGTATGGGATAGTTTTTTTCAACACTCAGGATACTATCACACAATTTTAATTGTTATTCTTGGGACCCAATTAACTCTCTATGTCAGTGTTCATATTTGGGCATCCTGAGTCCCCACTTAAATGAAATAAGATGTTGAATGTACATGAACATAATTTCCATCAAAGTCCTTTAGGACATTCTACTTCTAAGGATTTATAGTATTTTTATTTGTAACCTTCATTGTTGCAGTTCAGAAGCAAACTTAGAGAGTATCACTAAATTTCTATGTTTTGGGTATAATCTCAAATATGGTATTACTACCAGAATCTTTTAAAATTACTTCTGTTTTCTGGAAAAGGTCTTTCACATGTAGAAGAACTATGCTTTCATCCAACTATGAATATAGGTAAACATTACATTCTATATCATATTCTGCAGAATTCTGAAAGTATACTGGGGAATTTTAAAAATAGGTCAAAGAAAGATAACCCAACACCTCACCCCACAAAAGCAGAAAAAAACAAACCAAAAAAAAAAAAAAAAAACGCCTCTTGATTTAAATTTAACCTACAGAGCTGTGCATCTCCAGTGAAGTTTGACATTCATTGGTTTACAACTCCAACTAAGGGAGGGAACACAACAGATTTCAAGTTTGAGAACTGTTAGGATACCTTTCACTTTAAGGAATTTTCTCCAAAAATTATGTCTGAAAAATCAAGGTCACTCCATAACTACGATCAGAGGGTTTGCTAATGTTATACTGAACCTTCAGCAGATATTATCAGTACAGCTATGCTGATTCATGCTTGCTGATGGTCTGGGCTTCTTTCTCTGTGAAGTTCATATGCAGTGTGACAAAGGAATGAGTTACCACTGAAAAGCTGGTATCACAGTTACTAATTGGTGGCCAGTTATGCCATGCAAGATGATAAAGGTGTCCTCCTGTATTTGGTATCTCTCTGATGTAGTTTTGCAACAGATTACATGAATTTTGCAGTATAGGATGCAAAGGATGAAGATCTATTGAGAATATAGGGAAAATATCTGTGCAGTTGAGTTAGGGAGAGAGAAGAGGAAAAATACTCAGGGACGGATTATACTTCCGTGATGATGCTGTTGACTGATTTTTGGATTCTGATTTTTGGGTAAACCTGCGTGGAGTTGGACTCAATGATCCTTGTGGGTCTCTTCCAACTTGGGATATTCTATGATTCTATGATTCTATAAGAATTCATGCTGAATTCATGCACCTGACAAAACAGTCTCTGTCTTTAGGATTGCACGTATGGATTCAGAAGAACTGTTGGAAATGAACCTGAGCCGTAAAAATAAAACTGTATTCAACATGTTTATGCATGCAATTTTTGAGTGTCTGTATGGAGTCTTATTGGTTTCAAATACTCAAGTAGAACAGCTTGCAGGATGAAGATCTAAAAGTATAAGGAAAGTCTCGTGTTACAGGTGAAAGTGAACCCAAGGCTCTTTTAAAGAATTTTGAGATACAGTTGCCTCTTCTTCCCATATTTGATAATGTCTCTGCAGAGATGCCTGACACAAAAAAAATACATCTGCTGACTCTGGCTTTGCCTGATACAGGAATCACAAAGAATTATTATTATTATTATTTTTTTTTCTTCAATAAATTTAGCAGCTTTCCTTCCCTTTTCCTGCTAAAATCCACATACATGTTAATTATGTTTGTCTTGAGTTAGATATCTTCCCTGCCTTAGAAGGGGTGAGGGAATTTCTCAAGATTTTACCGCTCCAATTATTTCTCATAAATGTTTACCAGAGGGAACAAAATAAAATAAAATAATAATAATAATAATAAAACAACAACACACAGATGGTAAATTAGTAGAATAATATTTGTAAAAATAGTGTGTGAAAGTGATTACAAGTAATATATTGTTAAGCAGTACACAGAAAACTAGATAAATATGTGTGTTGACATTTCCTCTGGTTAATTCAGTATCTCTGGAATGCTTAGTAAATTCCAAGTATGATTGACCTCGATCTACCAGAAATAATAAACACAATGTGAATGGACGTACAAAAGTATTTGCTTTATTTAATTGAAGATACAAGACAGCTAAGTTGTAGCATTATAGAAATTAAGTGTAAATCTCTTTCTGGAATCCTTCTTCATTACCTCCTAAAATTTCTTTTTTTTCTAGGTTGATTTCACAATCCCTTTTCACTTGAAAGATATGGAATCTTACCTTCCTCTTGACTTTCTCCTTTTCACCTTCCTCATGGTACTACATGAAAAGTTGACTTTATTATCATCACAAATGACTACAAGTAACATTAGACCATTGAGATACTCCTATGATATCATCAACAACAAAATAAATGTTCCACCTGTATCAATAAAGCAAATAGTTGAAAATGTTATGATAAACATCACATTTCAGAAGACTATACAAAAGTTTCAAGTGAGTGTTACTGGTAACCTGCTGTAAATCAATGTTATCACTATTTCTTAAACTGTTATGCAATAAAGAAAAATAAAGAAGGAAGGAAGGAAGGAGGAAGGAAGGAAGGGAGGAAGGAAGGAAGGGAGGGAGGGAGGAAGGAAGGAAGGAAGGAAGGAAGGAAAGAAGGAAGGAAGGAAGGAAGGAAGGAAGGAAGGAAGGAAGGAAGGAAGGAAGGAAGGAAGGAAGGAAGGAAGGAAGGAAGTCTGAGATGAAATGAAATGGCTTAACTGTTATATGACTGCTCAAATTTCTGCCATGACTCTATGTCAATGCTGAAGATGGGGCTGTTACTTCAGAGGTATTCAGAGTTCACTAGCTTTCCAGATAAATATCAATTAATAATATACTATGTAGTGTCATTTAAGAATTTATTTAATTCATTGACATCCTGCACTAAATAGCTGAGTGAATGTTTTTGCTTGCTTTCCAGTTCTTTTTCCATTACACATACCAGCAGAGTAGGAATGTTGAATAGATGCAGAAAATGTAGAAAGTAGATGTAGAAAGATTTCCAGATTAGAGAACAATGTACAAAGCAGTGGCAAAGCCAACAAATTGACACTTTTTTTTTTTTTTTTTTATGAAACTGCTTCTGATTTATATCTCTAAAGAGTCAGGATACTTCTATAGAGATGCAGGTTAAATGCAGTGTAAAAGTGGAAAGAAATGGGCTTCTATCTTTGTGCAAGTCACCTGATTTCTTTTTTATTTGTCAACACAGTCTAACTGTCATTCAAAATGGGAAAAAAATGTACCACCTCTGAACACATTTAAACTTCAGTGAGTTTTGCGCATGCTCATGGGTGTATATTCTGAATGGAGCCTTTGAAAGAAATCTTGTATAATACTTAGTGTTTACTCCCAGTGAAGACCTTTGAGAGTGATTTAAGCTTACTTATTTTTATATGTCCACAGGTTTAAAAGAATCACTCCATTATCAGGCAATTCATCTCTCTTATTTTAGCCACATATATTAAGACCAGACAGCTTGTTCTTTAGGGCCGGAGGATCTACTCTTTCTCAACTGATAATAAGTCTAGAAAGAATACTTGAGATTTTAGCTCATTTTAGTAGTTAAATTGGAGGAACTGGAAGCCATCCTGAAACTTCCTCAGTTTATGTCACATATCACCGTATCAGCATTTTCAATGGAACATAGGCAATAACACGCTTATAGATTCATGTAAGTTTGCATACATGTTGAGGCATAGCTTCTGTTATTATAAATAACATATGTTTGTATAATATTGCAATGTTAAAAAAAATCATCTTGCCCAATTTTAATTTTATCTGATATAGGATTAAAATCAATGAACTGTAATGAAGTGCTTCTATAGATAGAAATGTTGACTTCATTACTATAGAACTCACTGTTTTCAGTGTAGGTTTTGTTACCTACTTTATTATATGGTGCAAAGAAGAAGAGAGGTCTTATCCTTACTTACAGACAAAAAAAAACTAAATATGCTCATAAAATGTGGACGATAACACTAATAGCAGACAGATTAAATAACTTGTTTAAGGTCACACAGGAAGTCTGTGGTGGATCTGGAGCTGAACCCAGGTCCTTCCATGAGATCTGTGTCCTGAATTTAGGACATAGGAAAAATTCCCACTGAGATGAAAAAATGATTTTTTGAATATGGACATAGCTTCCTAATCAAGAGGAGAAAATAACTTTTTAAACACAGTTTACTGTGATCAGCCAACTGAGATTAGAAGTATGAATATATACTCATGTTACCTTCAGCATATAAGAAACATCATTCTATAATGTAACAGTATCACCACACAGATTTATGGGGCTCGTTACACACCACACATTAAAGGAAACATCTGAATAAATGCCTTTTAAATTTAGGTGTTTTTGTCTTTCCAATGTGGGGCATTTGATATAGATTTAATTTTTAAAACTTGCTACCCACAAATCTTTTAGATCACAACTGGAAGCTTTTAGGGTAATTACTGGGTCATATTACAGACATGAAATGTGTAGTTGTGCTAACCAAAGGCAGAAGCATAAAAAGTTTATTTCTGTCTTTACAAATCTACTAAATATTTCCATGTTTCTGAGATTATCACCATTTGAGGAGAGGCTGTTATCTTCTTTTGTTTGTCACTAGTTATTTTTACTATTGACTTTAAAAACAACAAATTCTCCTCTAGTGTTTGTATTACCTGAGCATATGTGTATGAGCCTCTATAGAGCATGAATAAAAGCCATACCACAGGGAGGAGATCCTACAAAGGAATTACATATACAACTATATAAAAAAGTAGCCAATACCTTTAAAGAAAAGGGTCAATTTACAGATGTAAGTCTAATAATAGGTACCATTATTATCACTTAGCACCCAACTCTGATAAAGGCTGAAACTGGAAGGCAATCAGATGGACTTTGAAGATTTTCCTATCAGTATGCAAGAATGCTTTCTTTTTGAAAGATATCTTTTAATACCATCCTTATGTATTTATTTATTTATTTATTTTGTAAAACTGAGAATACACCTTGGAGTTCAGGCTGACAATGTCTTGCTTTGAATAAGCTTGCTTTGGTGTCTGTAACAAAGGATATGTGGATGTATAGAGCTGGGTGGCTTGGAAAATTTAGACCAGAAGTCAGAAACAAATTTAGAAGTTAGTCTTTGCTGGAATTCATGCTTCCATGTTACCTGGCCTTTTCCATGTTCATTTTGTGTTCTTAGCATTTCTTTAAAACATTGCATAACCCATTGTTTCAGTTACTATTATTATTATTATTATTTAAGAAAAGTAATTAAACTCATGCCTTGATGTGAGTTGCTGTGCTGTAGTAGAAGTCTGACTCCATGTAGGAGGTAAATTTCAGTCATTCAGTTACATAATACCCAAGAAAAGTATAATATCTAGAGGATGTTTGGTTGTCTTTGCCCCAGCACCAGCAGTTATTCCATCTGACTGTAAAATGCACGCATGTCAATGAATCAGTACTTTTTGCATTTAAGCCTTTGCAAATAAAAATCTGTCCACTGCTACTTTGGAGTTTTAATTCTGCTTCCATAAATGTATATTTTAAATTTAATTTTAATTCCATGTTTTCTCGGTATGTTAGGTTAAGATTACATTTTTCAAAAAAAATATAAATAAATAAATAAATAAAATTCTTATCCCTAGTCTCGCCTGAAGTAATACCCTATGTGTTGCCAAGCCAGATACAGGCAGAATGTGTCTGTATAAACTAGCAAAAATACTGTAGTTAAACTGAATTAAATCTTGAATTAATTTTCAGAAACAAGAACCTTGGTGCTCTAGTAATGCAATTGTTCTGCAAGATTTGGCTAGTTAGGAGGAAAAAAATGTTTAAATAGTAATTAAAACCATGAAGATAAATTATTTTTAAGCATTCAGTCTGGCCAGAACATGGATAGAGAAACAATTTCTAGATTTTCTCTGAGGCTTACGAGTAAAATTGTAGTCTTTTAGGGAAGCTTCCAATAAATAGATGTGGTGACTGACATGCCCAGGGAAATAGACCCCTCTGAGCCTGCTAAGTGTCTCTTTTAACACACAACTTTTTTTAGATTCTGTACGGCTTAGCTAGAAAGACACAGAGGGATTCCTTATATTTCAATCTTTACATACACTCTTTTCTCTTTTGAAGGAAAACAATATGATATGTTTGTGATACGAACTGTAAGTAATCTGTAATATGCTTTTTGGAAAATATTTGAGTTATAATAGTGCTAGTCTTAGTTAAGTACTTAGTTAAGTACTTTTTTTTTTTTTTTTTTTTTTTTTCTCAAAGCTTCTGAGTTCTTCTCTACATATAAATTAGTGCTCCTGACTTTATAGTAAATAAAGTTGGGGTTTAATATATTTTTAAAAATAAGTTTAATTCAAAATCCTTTGAGATGTTTGTGTGCTCTTTTGAAAAGTTCTTCATTCAGACAGTGCTTAAGTCAATGCATAATTAATGATTCTTTACATCACTTACTTAGAACTACAAGTCTTGGTTTGTATGTGATCAGCTGTCAAAGTGAATTTGTTCTGAATTATTAAAAAGAATGAATAAACTCAACATCAAACCCAAGCAAAGCCCTCCTCCTTCTCCTTCTCCTTCTCCTTCTCCTTCTCCTTCTCCTTCTCCTTCTCCTTCTC